>ML825348.1:9752-21663 GCA_009831015.1 Picea engelmannii | reverse complement strand
GTGTTTATTTTAAAAGGCTAGAAAATGGAAGCTATATTATCTTGCTATTGTATGTAGATGACATGCTTGTTGCAGGGTCTAATATGCATGATATAAATATGCTTAAGAAGAAATTAGCCAATTCATTTGCAATGAAGGATTTGGGTGATGCAAAGAAAATCCTTGGCATGAGAATAACAAGAGACAAAAAAAATCACAAATTGACATTGTCTCAGGGTGAGTACACAGATAAGGTGTTGGAGAGGTTTAGAATGCAGAATGAAAACCAGTTAGTACACCTTTGGCCAGCCATTTCAAATTAACTAAGGAAATGTGTCCCAAGACACAGGAGGAGATAAAATACATGTCTAGGGTCCCTTATTCATCAACAATTGGTAGCTTGATGTATGCAATGGTTTGCACAATGCCAGATATTGCACATGCAGTGGGAGTTGTGAGTAGGTATATGAACAATCCAGGTAAAGAACATTGGGAGGCAGTAAAGTAGATTCTTAAGTATTTGAGAGGTACTACTACTCATGCATTATGTTTTGGAGGTTCAAACACTTTTCTATAGGGATATGTTGATTTAGATATGGCAGGTGATAAAGACAGCAAGAGGAGCACCACAGGGTATGTTTTTACTATAGGTGGAACAACAGTAAGTTGGATTTTGAAACTGCAAAAGGTTGTTGCACTTTCAACAATAGAGGCAGAGTATGTTGCTGCTACAGAGGCTAGTAAAGAGATGATTTGGTTACAAAGGTTTATGGAGGAATTGGGAAAGAAGAAGGAGAATAGAAGGTTGCACTGTGACAGTGAGAGTGAAATTCATCTTGCAAAGAACTCAGCCTTCCATTCGAAGACTAAGCATATACAGTTGAGGTACCACTTCATACAATCTGCCTTGGAAGATGGACATTTGAAGTTGGAAAAGATACACACTAGCCATAATCCTGTAGACATGTTAACAAAGGGAGTAACCAGAGAGAAACTGAGTTCCTGCTTAGTTTCAGTTGGTCTTCAAGAATGAAGATGAAGATGAGAAATTTTCTAGGTCCAAGAAGGTTCAGATTCCATCATATACAACAGCGGTGGAGTTGTTGAGATCAGTCTCCAAGTGGGAGATTGTTGATTGTGGAGCCTGGTTATCTTCCTGATTCATAGGTCCTTGATTTCAGTCGTGTTTATACCCCATGAAGACTTTACACCCCATAAGTATGTACACTCTTCCACGTGGGGGAATGCAGAGGGGGGGTACCCCCTCTGCGGAAAAATTGCCTTGTAAGCATATTGTAATTTCATTGTAAATATTGACCGTTCATTATAAGGTCACAGATCAAACTGTAGAAATTATGTTAGGGTTTTTTGCCCTAGAAGGAAACCCTTTGTTATGAGGGAAATGTATTGCGGTTATGCATTATGGAGAGTATTGTATTCTGAGAGAGGATATTGTGAGAGGAAGAATAGGAAGTTACAATGGGTTTTTCTATAGGTTGTATCCCTTCATTTGCTAGATAATAATAAAGGAAGGACCTGGAAATTTCTCTGGTGGACGTAGCCCACACTAGGTGACCGATGTAAATCTGTGCCTCTATTGTATTGTGTATCTTCTGTGTTTCATTTCCTCATTTGTTTTATTTTATTGCTCTGGGATTTTGTTTTTCTAACAATGACAAATCGTAGACTTCGGGGAAATCACTTCACGAGTTTTAGTTTGAGACTTGATATTTTTGAACCCTAGAGAGCCAAAAATATGAAGTAAATCTCAGGTGTCTGATCACCTGAAGTAAATTTGAACCATCGGAGTTTAGAAGAGACGTGGCATAGATCTGTGAACTTCGAGTAAAGTCCCGAAGTAACCCTCAACCGTCTGATTCAGTAGGACGTGTGGAAGAATTCTGTGTAATTCTAGGGGAAGTGAAGTTTGAGATTTAATATCTCAGGAGTCCAGAGACTTGGAGGAGATCTCGACCGTTGATCAAGAGAGGGGCCATAGGACTATTCATCTAAGTTGAAAGGTCAAACACCCGAAGTAGAAGCAGGGTTGTTGATTAAATATGATCTGAATTTTATGAGCAGAACAAAATGACTATAGATTATTAATAGGTGCTTAACACAAAATAACAAAGATACAATAAAATTGGTTTTCTATTCAATAAGAAAATAAGCTGAAACTGTAAAATGCAGCGGAAACAAGCTTGCTGGAATGGTGGCGACTTATCTCTGAGAAGATATGTGAAGACTCTGCTCATTCGCAAGAAGATGATTACAATGAGGATCTGAAGGAATTTTTACAATAAACGCGAATGCCAAAAACCATAGACATCCAAAAACCTAATCCTAGGATATGAAGCGTCAAAAGTCATGTGGGCCCCATCTGGGTAAGTTAGTACATCAACTTCCCGGGGTCGTAACTTTTGCATACGATCAATGTTTTAGGCGTATGATAGCCCGTTTGAAAGATATCATCGAGGAGATTCATTTTGGGGTCTTATTCATGCCTTCAACTATCATTAAGAAGCTCAATCCTAAAAAAACTTCATTTAGCCCCTCAAAATGGCCCCAAAAGTTAAAACTACTAAAAATAGTAAATTGCCAAAATTGTTAGAAAATAGTTTTGAGCCAGTTGGAAAAGGTGGGTGGCCACCGATATCCATTTGGATCAGAAGAGGAGAGGTTTCCGTAGATCTTCAACTCTGGAAGATTGACGTACAAAGTAAAGTAGGGTTTGAGACTTGAAAATTCCAAAGTCCAGAATCATGGAGGAGATCACATATGTTGGTTTAGGAGGGGTAGATCTGGTCTTTGGATTTGGAAAGGGAAGATCTAAACTGTTATTTCAGAAAATACTGTTAATATCAGGGGATTGACGATCTCGTAGCATTGTAGGGATAGGAGTTGTGTGAGATTTAAAATGTTGAGGGCGGGTTGCAATCCAGACCGTGGTTTTGGCAAGAGGACACATGGAGGCTTGAGGAGAATTGCGGGCCAAAAAGTAGTTTGATATCAAACCGCCTTTGGCCACACCCACAATCGCTTGGTCATGTGAGGTCATCACCCAAGGTCACATCAAGAGGGGGCTCATTAGAAAAAGGAGTTAATGCCCAGTACTCTGATATTTCACAGGAAATCAAAAGGAAAGGTTGCGAGTACCATAAAACCTGCATTAGAGAACCAAAAGGGCCTATGTTTAGATATAGAAAGAGACCACTAAGGTTTCAGAGGATTATTTGACTCAAGAATCAGAGATCCTTGATCGGGAGGTCGTGTATCACTACGGGGGAGTAGGGCGGCTACATTAGAACACCTTCTGGTGGTAAGAGAGTTTGCAGATGTCTTCCTTGAGGAGTTATTTGGGATGCCTCTAGAGAGGGAATTAGAATTTACCATAGACCTAAAACCGAGGACTAAACCGATAGAAAGAATGTCTTATCGGATGTCAACCCTGGAGTTACAAGAGTTGAAAATGCAACTGAAGGAGTTGTTGGAACTAGGAATTATATGTCCAAGTGTGTCACCGTGGGGTGCACCTATTATCTTCATACATAAGAGGGATGGGTCATGGAGACTGTGCATTGACTATTGTTAATTGAACAAAGAAACGATTAAGAATCATTATCCATTGCCAAGGATTGATGATCTGTTTGATCATAAGAAAGACACGACAATGTTTTCAAAGATTGACTTGAGATCAGGGTATCACGAGTTACGGATCAAGGAGGATGACGTCCCTAAGACTGCCTTTAAGACGAGGTTTGGACATTACGAGTTTATTGTTTTACCTTTTGGATTGACAAATTCCCCTGGGGTATTTATGAGTTTGATGAACGGGGTGTTCCACGAATACTTGGACAAGTTCATCCAAGTATTCATTGACGATATTTTGATTTACTCTTGGATGTTGGAAGAGCATGAAGAGCACTTGTGCTTGGTACTACAGTATCTACGAGAGAACAAATTGTATGGGAAATTGTCTAAATTCTTATTTTATCAATCGAAGATTCACTACATAGGGCATGTCATCTCTGATGAAGGTATCGCTGTGGATCCAACAAAGCTTGAGGCTACTATGGAATGGCCTATGTCGACGAATGTCCCTGAGGTGCATAGTTTCATGGGTTTAGCGGGATACTATCGACAGTTCATCGAGGGTTTTTCAAAGATAACAAATCCGATTATGGAATTGTAGAAGAAGAACAAGAAATTTGTTTGATCGAGAAATGCATAGAATCATTTTAGAGGCTCAAGGAGATGTTGACAACAACACCAATACTAAAGGTCATTGACATGGACGTAGACTTCTTGGTATGCATTGGCGCATCCAAGGAAGGCTTAGGAAAAGTATTGATGCAAGATGGTCGAGTGATCATTTACATCTCGAGAAAGTTGAAATGAAATGAGGAGAAATATGAAACACACAATTTAGAATTGTTATCTATTGATTATTCCTTGAGAGGCACTACGTTATTAGACAAAAATTCAAAAAAAAAACAGACCACTTGAACACGCGACAACGACGTTGGTAGGAATTTCTTAGCGAGTAAGATTTCAAGATTACTTACATAAAAGGTACAATGAACAAAGTGGAGGATGTGTTGAGTCTAAGACCACACATATTTTTGGTGATGCCTCTTCATATGAATCTACGTGAAAATATTCTAAATTTACAGCGCGAGGATGATTGGTACAAGGAGGCCAAGGATTTTATCAGACATAACACAATGATGGTACCAAGATTTGAAGGATTTACGTTTGACGACGATAGATTATTGAGATTTAAAAATCAAATTTACATACCTCCTAATGACGAGTTGATAAGTTTGATCCTAAATGAGGCTCATAGAGCAGTGTATATGGCTCATCTTGGAGTCATGAAGATGAGGGCATACCTTAAACCCTTATTCTTCTAGAAAGGAATGAAGGTAGACATAGTCAACTACGTGGCAAGATGACTAGAATGTAATTAGGTGAAGGCTGAACATAGACATCCGACAGGATTACCATAGCCACACAATTCGAGAATTGAAAAGGGAGGTCATTTCGATGGATTTCATTTTTGGATTTCCACTTACGACAAGGAGACATTACTTGATTTTTGTGGTATTCAACACTCCGATGAAGAGTGATCATTTTATTCCTGTGCATACAACGTATCAGGAACCTGACATAGCTAGATTTTTCATCAGTGAGATTGTGAGGCTGCATGGCGTGCCTAAGAGGATTATTATCCGATCGAGGATCGTTGTTTACTGGACAATTTTGGACTAGTTTCCAAGAGGCCTTGGGAGCCCAACTTAACTTTAGTATCGCGTATCACCCAGAGACAAAATGAACAAACAATACAAATCTTGGAGGATATGCTGTGTATGTACATTAAGGACCAACAGAATCATTGGGAAGAATTCTTGCCACTAGTAGAATTTGCGTATAACAACAATTATCAAAGCACCATTAAGATGGCACTGTTCGATTTTCTTTATGGGCGACCATGTCGGATGCCTTTGAGTTGGAATTGGCTTGAGGATAGGGCCTTTGTGGGACCAGAAGCTATCCAAGAAATGGAAGATAAAATGAAAACAATAAGACAAAGGATCAAGGAAGTGCAGGATCGACAGAAGAGTTATGCCAATGCACATCGTGTCGACCATAGTTATGAAGTTGGTGATCGAGTCTTATTACAGGTAAAACAACATAAGAGTTCGATCAAGTTTGGAAAGGGTGATAAACTCTCTGCTAGGTTTGTGGGACCTTTCGAGATTATAGAGAAGAAGGGGTTTGTGGCCTATCGACTAGCCTTGCCTGATTCTTTGAGGTGTATGCACAATGTTTTTCATGTATCTATTCTGAGACAATATATTAGTGATCCTACACATGTTATTGACATGAGTTCCTTGTAGTTATCTGACGAGGGTGCACCCATATCTGAGCCAATCTGCATCTTGGACCATCGCATTCAAAATATATGACATCAAACAGTAGATCAGGTCAAGGTCCAGTGGGACAACTATAGTTCGCACTCGGAAACCTGGGAGGACGCATATGATATGCGTCAACAATTTCCATTTTTTTTTATAGATAGACTTATGATACTATGATACACCTTATTTCGACACCTATATATTATGAAACTTCGAGATGGAGTTTAAACCAAGAGGGGGTGTATGTAACATCCCTCTCTTGCGCACACTGAGCAAACTTATTCTTTGAGGACACTTGCTTCCAAGTGATCCAGATTATTATACTTTTGGTCATTTGATTATGATTATGAGATATTATGGATATGATGATATGATATTTTGTTGTATTTACATAGACAGGTGATATTGACTAGGTTCTCCTAAGTGTGCAGGACTTTGGACATTGAGGATGCAGAGGCATCGATTAAACACCTTGGACTTCAGATTGAGTTAGGGAGTGGACTATTGGGTTTGAATGTTGATGATGTGACATATGTACATATGATTAGATGTTATGATGATTGATTATTATTGTTGACATGATTCGTTGATGGATGTAGGATAACGATAGCTTGCCAACTAGACTCACATATGGATTAGAGGGGTCACGCATGACAACAAGAGACTTTGAGGGAGAGGTGTCATAGTAGCCCTGCCACAACCTACTAGCACTCTCCTCAAACGGTAGGTTAACGATTACCTAGCTCGAGAAGATCCACGATCCCATGATGGAAGAATGTGACAGTTTCTCATGACGATTCTAAGGGGCATGCAATAAGGTAGGGGCCTTATTCCTTAGAGGCCCTTAGTCTCCCATGATATCACCTAGTGAAGTATTGACTCTAGGGATTTGACGTCTACCAAAGTCAGTCAAGAGACAAGTGCCACCCTTGGATCACGTAGTGCGTCTTGAAGGGCACGTCGAGCAAGGAAAATGAAAAGAGGCGAGTGGAACCCTTGGAGCAAGTAGTGTGTCTTGAATTGCACGTCGCGCAAGGAAAATAGATAGAGGTAAATGGAACCCTTGGAGCACGTAGTGTGTCCTGAAGGGAATGTCGCGATTTTAACTGGTAAGTGAATAAACCTAGTCGGTCTTAAAATGAATGATATGATAAATAAATTTTAACAACATTTTTCCCTTAAAAATGTCACCCAACCTAGTGAAATTAAAACCTAGATCTAAGTAGAACATGTGGTAAATGGTTGTTTTTATCTACACCTGCTAAATTAATTTTTAATTAAAAAGGAAAAAGGGTAAACAGTTGTTTTATCTACACTTGCTAAATTGATTTTTTTAGTTAAAAAGGGAAAAGGGGGAAACTTAAAATAAATAGGAAACTTAAAGGAAAAGGGAAACTTAAAGAAAAGGTAAAACGTAAAGAGAAAGTTGAATGTCTAACTTAGTAAGGAATCTTTCCTTTGGAACTTTGTAATTATGAACTCAACTAGGAATTAAGCAAGGCGTAAGTCATTTAAGAAGTGTAAGGGAATTTTGGGACACCGATGAGTGTTTTTAGGAATGCTCTTAGGTGGATGAGGGAAATAGGAATATTTAATTAATTAATAAAATTGATTTTTTGGTGCGACTAGGGGATCGGGCGACATGTGTACGGGGGAGGTTTTTCGAAATTTACTAAATTAAGCAGGAATTTAATGAGAATTTGGGAAACTAATTACTTGAAAACTCTATAAAAAGGATGGAGGATGAGGAGTATGGATCTCATCCTTTTGCATAACGTTACACTGCTGAAATTTTATCGTCACTGAACTTTCTCTTGTGGGAGTTGGGATACCCAGCACGGGTAATGAGTGGTAGATTGACCTTGCAAGGTGAGTTGGGTGCTATCATTCTCTGGTATTCTATGTGTGGCCCCTTTGTGGCTTACGGGGCTCATGGGAAAGAAGAGTACCCCTATCATTGGTTGGGAGGTACCGTTGAGGTCACATTGGTCGGAAAGCAGGAGTTGGACGGAGCGCGTGTGGGACAACGACTCAGAGATTTCGCATTTGGCTATGGCACACATGTGTATATTTTTTTTGAATGGTAGTTTAAATATTTTTCCTGTGCCTTCAGTAATGTACTTCTACTCTATTAAAGATTATGTTTTATTTAGTGTAACACTATCCATAGATTTCACTTTTATCTTCAACAAATTGTCTTGATGAACCCAACGTTTTATGATCAAAGAACTTAAATTCATCCCAACCTTATGCTCGTTGTATTTTGAATTGATTTCCCATGGAGAACCCAAACTCTGATTGCAATGACTTCTCTATGTTTGTTTTATTGATTAATACGAAGAAAATTTATGTTTTTATCTATTGAAATTACTAAGACAACTGAGAGGGAGGGGGTGAATCAATTGTAATTGAGCTTACATTTTTTTAAGGCTATTAAAACATTATTAATCTTTCTTCAAGTGATCATCAACAATATACACCATATGGACAGTAAAATTAAAGAGCATCAGTCACACATAAAGTATACACAGAGACAAATTTTCATGAGGAAACCCATAAAGGGAGAAAACCTCTTCTTCTTCGAAATGATAGGCAGTCTTTTAAGTTCTGTACATCATATATAATTGAGCACCAACTCATTGTGAGGCTACTATCTCTGTTTTACGAGCTGCAACTTGTTTGAGAGCACCAACTCTCTGGTTTCTCTAGCACCCACTAGAATGAAGCACCAACTCCCTTAATGTTCCAGCACCAACTGGATGGAAGCACCAACTTCTAGTTACACAGGCTCCAACATGTATAACAGAGAACACTTGTTCTCCCTTGCACCACCCTGCCACCCTGGTTTCTCTGGCTGCAACTAGATGGAAGCTACAACTTCCTATGTTCAAGCTCCCACTTGAACCTCTGCGGACAACAGTCCTCCCAAGAACCTCCCAACCTCCCTAGTATATGAAATAATAAATACATAGACAACTACACAAATAAATCAATTCTTACCATTCTTTATTTGTTCTGTAAGTCTGGTCTTCTACTAACTGTTCTGCAATTCTTCTCTTCCTTTGTCTGTTCAGCAGGTCTGCTCTGCATCAACTTGTTCTGTCATTATGCTCTGCTTCAACTTGTTCTGTTATTCTCCTATGCGTTTCATCTCAAACTACACATATGCTCAATCTCATACTGCGGATCCTCTCATTTTCCCTTTCTTACAGTTTCATTCATTTTCATCCAGAAAAGCCAACCTCACGCTGTCTGTCTCATTTTATTTTATTCACACTCACGATGGTTCAACTTCCCATCTCCTCAGGTGAAAGGAATACAATTTTCTCAGCAACTAAAACACCAACTAATCGGCAATCATGAGTCCGTTTCGCTAATAGAATCAAAACTGAGGAGTTAACTGTGAGAGAGAACAACAACCCTCCGATCAATACTTGATCTGATGGTTCAGATCATTCCACGATTTCGCATATCGCAATTTCGACATTCCTGATGTTCAATGTTCTTGTCATTTACAAATCCCGATCCATGAAACTCCGTAAAGAAGTTGGATCAATGGTCCAGATCACATCTTGATCTGACGGTTCAAATTTAGTTGAGATTTCACACATCGCGATTTCGACTCTGTTGACATTTAGTGTTTTTGTCACTTAAAAATCCCGATCCACGAAACTCTATAAAGAAGTTGGATCAATGGTCCATATCACATCTTTATCTGACGGTTCAGATTCAGTCGAGATTTCACACATCACGATTTCTGAATTCTTGTTGCATTGTTTCTTTTCCCTCTCCATGTTGCGATTCGCGAAACTCCGATATGAAGTTGGATCAACGGTCTAGATCAGGTCTTGATTCAATGGCTGCGATTAGGTCACGATTTTTTATATTGCGAAATCGAGATTCCTGTGGATGATATTACTTGAAATCTCCAACTCTCGATCCCCGAAACTCCGACGTGGACTAGAATCAACGATCCAGATTTGATCTTGATTCAATGGCTGTGATTTAATCGCAATTTCGCATATCGCGATTTCGACATTCTTGTTGCATTGTTTCTTTGACATCTCCAACACGCGATCCTCAAAACTCCAACATGGACTGGAATCAACGGTCCAGATTCAACCTTGATCTGACGGCTCAGATTAAGTCACGATTTCAGATATCGCCGATTCTTGATGTTAATATTCTTTGACCTCTTCAACTCTCGATCCACGAAACTACGACATGGAATGAGATCAACGGTCCAGATTCAACCTTGATCTGACGGCTCAGATTAAGTCACAATTTTTCATATCGCGATTATGCCCGCTTCTCCTTGTACCTTAAAGGACGTGTGGGTTCTTCTTGATCCAACGATGGTCAGATCCTGCGCTTGGATCTAACGCCTGAGATTTATCCTCCTCTTCAACGATCTCTTCTTGTCTACATTCAGATCTGATGACCCTCGTTCTTTCGAGAATTTTGAATGGATCCAATGATCAGAAATGATTCTCAAGCTTTACGGGCCTTTGATCGATCAAAAATGCTTCTCAAGCTTTACGGGCCTTCGATCATTCGATCAACCTGAACTTATCTTCTATTTTCCTGGTTACGTTGCCTTCGATCATTCAATCAACCTGAACTTATCTTTTGTTTGCCTGTCTATTACAAACTTCCTGTACTCATGCCATCTTCATTGTTGTACTTGCCATCAATGACAAGCATTCATTGTTTGTTAAATATTTGCCAACAATCTCCCCCTTTGGCATTGATGGCAACACAAGCACCCACATGCATTCGAATCTCCTCTCCCGAACTCTTTTCTCCCCCTTTGACATCAATGTCAAAGAAGAAACATTCTTCCCTTGATCTGTTGCAAAACATACTCCCCCTGTCAACTATAAGCATCTTGGAAATACACCATATATTCAATAAGTTCTCCCCCTAACCAGGTGAACAGATTAGACACAAGATATTATAACCCCCAACTTTTGACGAAGATATCCAAAAGGGGTCGCTGCTAATGGTTTAGTAAAGATATCAACAATCTGTTCTGTAGAAGGTATATAATTCAATTGAACAATTCTATTTGTAACTTGTTCTCTGAGAAAATGGTACTTGATTGGAATATGCTTAGTGTTGGAATGAAGAACAAGATTCGTGGAGAAACTAATGGCACTGGTGTTATCACAATGAATTGGAATGGGATTAGTGTAATTTACCTTCAGATCTGCAAGAGTTGGTATCATCCATAAAATTTGTGTGCAACAAGTAGCAGCGGCAATGTATTCTGCCTCTGTAGTGGATAATGAAATGGATCCTTGCTTTTTACTAAGCCATGCAACTAATGAGTCACCCATAAAAAATGCTTCACCACTGGTGCTTTTTCTCTTATCAACACAGTTTTCCCAGTCTGCATCTGAATAAGCAGTTAACCGGAAATTCTGATTTCTAGGATACTACATACCATAAGTCATTTTTCCCTTCAAATATTTAAATATCCTTTTGACGGCTACCAAATGACTTTGTTTAGGAGTAGACTGAAAACGACCTACCATTCCAACAACTTGCATTATATCAAGACGGGATGTTGCGATGTACAGAAGACTGCCTATCATGCAGCGATATGTCCTTTGATCAACATCTGGTGAGATATCATATTTACTCAGCTTGCAACCAACCACCATAGGTGTGCTAACTGTAGAGGAATCTTCCATATGGAATTTCTTCAACATCTCTTTCAAATATTTTTCTTGAGAAATAAAAATTCTTGTAGAGATTTGTTTTACTTGTAAGCCAAGAAAATATGACAGTTCTCCTACCATGGACATTTCAAATTCTGTTTGCATAGAATTAGCAAACCACTGGACATATGATTCATTAGTACAGCCAAAAATAATATCATCTACATAAACCAAAACACCTAGTAAATCATCACCTTCAGACTTAATGTAAAGGTTACTGTCAACAGTACCTTTCTTGAACCCTTTTTCTTGTAGAAATCTGTCCAGTCTATAATACCAAGCTCATGG
>ML825347.1:51591-65639 GCA_009831015.1 Picea engelmannii | reverse complement strand
TTATTCTTCTCTTGTATGCATGTGGAGGAAGGGGTTTCAGATTCGGGTAGGAGGTTAAAAGTTAAGTCTTGAGGGTCATGATCTGCGTATAAGCTTAGAGCCCTAGCTTATTAGTCCGTAGGGTAGAATACTCAACAACAGAAAGAAGATTGTTTTTCTATCATAAAGATAAGGACTCCCCAACATTATGCCACATATATCAAGTGATACAACATCCAAATCCACTTCATCAATCAAATTTGAAGCAATAGAAAATCTGACCCTACATTGTTTGCTGACATTAAGTTTTTCCTTATCACATACCAAACCAAGAGGATAAGGCTTTAGATGTGGTTTCCTTTCAAGACCCATCTTTTTGACAAGTTCTTCAAATATCAAGTTTACTTGGGAACCCAAATCAAATAATGTATCTATCTTAGTGTGTTTAGATACAACTCTTATATGAAATAACTCATTCCTCTTTTGTTCATCATCATGAGATTCATTATTGGAACTAGAATGAAGGGAATTGTTACCTTGTACTCCAACTGCTATGATCTTTCCCTCGTCTCCTTAATCGAAACCAAGATATTTTTGCATGGTAGCAACAATTTTTGTCTTCCCCTTTCCATTGAACTATTTTGGTCTCTTCTCTGGATGTAGTTTCTAATAGTGTTCATCATCGTGACCACTTTTCTTGCAATGAGTGCAATATGGCTTTTCTTCTTCTCTCTTTACTATGGAGATATTCTTGTCCTTCATTTTAAACTTCTTAAATGGATTATGTGGGAGATTGGAAGGTTTCTTTGTAGGATCTTCTTGAACATGCTTTCCCCTATTCTCAAGGTGAGTGGCTTGCACATAAACTTTGTCAATACTGGTGGGGTAAAACAATAGAAAAGTATAACGAATATAATTGTGAAGTGCGCCAATATACTTCATTAAAGTTTCATAAGAATCCAAAGGAACATTTAATGCAAGAGCTTTATTCCTAAATTATTTTGTGAAACTTTGTACAATTTGACCTTTAATTTATCTTAAAGTTTGTCATTCCCTCATTGCTTTATGTATATAACCCAATGGATAAAATTGCTTCCTTATCGCTGATTTAAATTCCGACCATGAGGAAAGAAGATTACCACACTTACTTATGTATTGAAGTTTTCTCTCCCACCATAAGAGAGTGGTGCCTTCTAACTGAAGAGAAGAAAGTTGCACTTTAACTTCCTCTTCATCAATCTGTTGAACACAACAATATAGTTCAACCTGTCGGATCCAATTATCTAGATTTTCAGGATTAGCATCTCCATTAAACATAGGTAAAGAAAATTTTATATCAAGCTTTAATAATGGTTTCTTAAAAGAGGATTTATGGATAGAATGATGAGAATGCTCAGAGAAAGAATAAATAGAACTTGATGGTAAAGAGGGAGGCTCAGGAGGGTCTCCTCCAGCCCCTTGATTTACCGAAGCATCATCATCAACTTGTGCTTCCTTTTCTTCCCTTTATTCTTCATCCTCTTCTCGTAGTCTCCATACATTCGTTCGACCATTTCTGACATGCAATAAAATACCATATGGTAGTTTTTCTCCTGTTCATCACACTTGTCTTCTTCCGCCATTTTATTCCTTCGGGATGCATGGCCAACTTTGGGATTGAAATTATTAAGAATTCCTTCACCCTGTTTATTCTTGGCCCTAGTAAGAATTCACACTAAACAATTCACGTCAAAGATGAATTTTCTAATACCAACATGATCCAAGATATTTTCATCGAAGTGACTTATAAATAATTGGATTAAATGAGCATAAATTAAAGTGCATCATTAATTAAGGAAAAGCTCAATAATGAAGAGACATTAGCATCAAATATGAACACAAAACTTGATAACGGATTTTGTCCCTGGTGGACTACGTCTCTAAGTCCTGCTCTCAAATGGGTAGGCCTTTTTATTAAATAAGAAAAATAATTTAGAAAAATACATAAGTATACCTCATTCTGGAATTAAGCTACAGAAGCTTTGCTCAGATCAAAAAACATACAACATCATTGAATTTGTGGCATCGAATTACCCAAAAATGTCTGTCTCCATGCCTCAATCTGACTCTGGCACTCCCAAGCCCAAGAATTTTTTTTTCTCATTTTCCATGCCCTACAACCTGCAATTAATTCCCAAAAATTCCTTGTAAGCCGTTCCCAGCCATACCGTCGCATGCCTCCCTCTGTGCACTGGTGGATTCAAAATTTAAATAAAATTTGTGGGTGGTGTTAACAATAGGACCACTTGGCCTATTGGTTGGCGAAGCTATAGTTAGTTGGTATACAATGGGGGAGATCCTGGGGTCGAGCCCGTGGGCCTCCCCTTTTGGGTGTTTGTTATAACTTATATATATAGTTGTGTATGGTGGTTCTTCCAACTTGGAGGCAATATATATTCGTTGGCCACCAGATTTGGTGGGATTCTGCCAGATTTGGCGGACTCGCCATTTTTATTTTTGAAATTTCGTTCTTGGGCCGTCATTGATCCAGGTGGATATCGGTGGCCACCCACCTTCTCCAACTGGTGCAAAACAATTTTCTGATAATCTTGGCAATTTACTATTTTTAGCAGTTTTAACTTTTGGGGCCCTTTTGAGGGCCTAAATGAAGTTTATTCTGGATTGAGCTTCTCAATGATATCTGAAGGAATGATTGAGCCCCAAAAATGAATCTCCTTGACGATACCTTTCCAACTGGCTATCATACACCTAAAACTGAGATCATATGCAAAAGTTACAACCCTGGGAAATTGATGTACTAACTTACCCAGATGGGGCCCACATGATTTTTGGTGCTTCATCTTCTAGGGTTAGGTTTTTGGATGTCTAGGGTTTTTGGCATTCCTGTTTATGGTAAAAATGCCTTCAGAGCTTCATTATAATCATCTTCTGGTGAATGATCGTAGCTGTCACATCTCTTCTTAGAGATAAGACACCACCATTCCAGCAAGCTTGTTTCCACTGCATTTTACAGTTTTAGCTTATTTCCTTATTGAATAGAAAACCAATTTTACTGTATCTCTGTTATTTTGTGTTAAGAACCTGTTAATAATATGTATTCATTTCGTTCTTCTCATAAAATCTGGATCAGCAGTATCAGATCGGTCTGCTCCTTGTCGTCATAATGCATGTCCCCAACGAGGTCAAATTACAAAGAGTTGGGCCTCGAGCTTGTTTCTCTTGAGGACAAAAGCTCAAGCATGCCCACGCGACCTCTCATGGTAGGAGAAAATAAATATGATGGGATAGGAGATCCTTTCAAACTGTTGATTAAGGAATCCCTCACGCAACAAAGGAATGAGATTATGGATAGTTTCGCGCAAATCCTTTGGCGGCTACCAACGAGCGACACATATTCTTCGAGCGGAGGCACCACCCCCTTCAAGGTACAAATAAACTTCGATATTCCTATATTTGAAGGTCATATAGATGCAGATGTTGTAGACAAGTGGTTGAATCTACTAGAAGGGTATTTTTATGTCCATAACTTTTCGAATAGAGAAAATATTACTTTTGCACTCCTCAAAGTCGTTCCCCATGTCAAAGATTGGTGGGAAACTTTCTGTGAGAAAAAGGAAATAGAGGAACCCTCATAATTTACAATCATGACCACTTAGGAATCCTTCAGAGATACTATTAAGGAAGAATACTACCCTGTCGAAAGTTATGCCGGCTTGTATATCAAATGGACCACACTATGGCAAGAAAGAGACCAAGCAGTGCCAGATTTCAGAAATATATTTCATACCTTGCGCACCAAGCTGGGTATCAGATATTCAGAGTGACATCTGGTGCTCTGCATAGATACATGCAAACCAAAATGGAATTTTTGGACATCTCATCCTTGGGTGCGGCCTACTGATATGTCGTCAAAATCGAGAAAAAACTCAAACAAAAGACGCGACAATTTGGGCCTGGGAACCCCACACAAAAAAAGCCAAGAAAGGGTGGCCCCATCGCAAAGAACAAAGGACAAAGAAAATATGGATAGTATCAGGACAACCAGTCCAAGTCACAAGCAAAGAAGGACACTAGAAAGACAATGAAAGATACTGGGAAGTGGTGCGACTTCCATAAGAGCCCTTGGCATAACACTGTTGACTATCTCTCAAAGCAGTCACTGGTGGCCAAAGTGAAAGCCTCTGAATCAAATGTAGGTTTAGACTCTGAGCTAGAACTAGAAAGGGGAAGACAGATCATTGATGCGGAACCCAGTGCCACCGTTGCTACCACCAAGCTCCATCTTGGTGAACCAAACAAGCCAGAAGAAGGAGAACGCCTCTTCGATTCACAGATGTGGGAAAAAGGTACCCCACTACACTTCATCGTGGATAGCGGTAGCTAGAAGAACCTCATCTCAGTAGAGGTCATTAATAGGCTGGCCCTAGCAACAACACCATGCCCACAACCCTACACTATTGGATGGCTCCGCCAAGGAAGCGATCTCCACGATAGCCAATTGTGTCGACTGCCGTATGACATCAAGCCCTTTAAAGACGAGGTATTGTGTGATGTTTCTCCTCTCAAATTTTGTGATGTTATTTTGGGCCAACCTTATTTATGGAAATGTCATGATGTATATGATTCTAGACCTCATAGTGTTAATATTACTTTGAACATGAAATTGTATAAGATACCCGAGGTAGTCCCACCTAGTGTTATTTCCTTGATATCTGTTAAGCAATGTAGGAAGGTCACCTCTCAGATGGGGAAGTTTGTCTTCTTCATGATTCTCTCTTAGAATAAGAAAAAGATCATAGCCACATCCAGGGTCTTTGTGATCGACCTCTCCACACAACAGAATCAAGTAGATAAGGTTGTGGAAGAATACTAAGATATCTTATGCTCACCTACTAGGGTACCTCTACACTGCCAGGTCAAGCACCCCATCGATTTGACCCCTAGTGCATCACTTCCCAATGGGCCAATCTATCGCCACTCTCTGTTAGAGAATGAGGAGATCAAAAGACAGATCTAAGAACTTCTCCATAAGGGACACATCCATCCAATCTCATCACCTTGTGGGAGCCCAATCGTGTTGGTACAGAAGAAAGATGGAACTTGACAACTCTGCATTGATTATCGGGCTCAAAATAAAATCACAGTCAGAAACCGGTACTTGATTCCCTGAATCAACGACCTCCTTGATCAACTCACAGGGGACAAATACTTCAGTAAGATTGATCTGAAGTCTGGCTACCACCAGGTCCCGATAGAACAAACAGATGTATGGAAAACCACCTTCAAGTCAAAGGAAGGATTTTTTGAATGGTTGGTTATTCCCTTTGGTTTGAAAAATGCTCCAACCACTTTCATGAGGATGATGGACAATATCCTACGACCATTCACCAATAATTTTTTAGTGGTGTATCTGGATGACATTCTCATTTACAGCAAGACTTGGGCCGAACACTTGCATCATATTCAATAGGTTCTTCACACCCTGTGGGAACACAAGCTATATGCCAACTTGGAAAAATGATACTTTGACATGGATAGGGTCCATTTCCTGGGACACATAATTGATCAACATGGTGTACATGTGGATCCATCCAAGATCCAAGTCATCTGTGACTGGCCAGCCCCAACCACACTCAGTGAGCTTCATATCTTCTTGGGCCTTGCCAATTTTTATTGCAGTTTTGTGTTGGGATTCTCCCATATTGCATGGTCCCTCAGCCAAATAACCAGGGGTGGTGGTAAGGATAAATTTGCGTGGGGCCGGTCCCAACAACAAGCATTTGATGATTTGAAGCAGTGCTTGTGCTCAGCCCTAGTACTTTCACTACCAGACCTACAACAACCCTTTGAGATTGAGACATATGCTTCAGACTATGCGGTGGGTTCCATTCTCACTCGGCACAGCCACGCCATGGCCTATCATAGTCAGACACTATCATATGTTGTCCGTAAGTACCCTAATTATGACAAAAAAATGTACTCCATTGTGTAAGCCTACTGTCAGTGGAGACATTACATTCTTGGGAAGGAGACAGTCATCGACATTGATCATAAGCCACTATAGTTCATGTAGACACAAGGAAAATTGCAGAATGATCACCATCAAAATTGGTCCACATACTTGCAGCAATTCCACCTCAACATAAAGTATAAAACAGGAAGCACCAATTGCGTCTTTGATGGCCTCAATAGACCACCTGTCGCGGCACTCGCCACAGTGCTAGAATCCTGTGTCCATGAGACCTCTAGATGACCCCAACTCTATGAGACAGACCCAGACTTCACCACCACCTACCAAATGTTGGGTGCAAACACAGTCGTCGATAATTTCCATCTTCAAGATGGGTTGTTGTGTCATCTAGGCCGTCCATCAAGTGAGTGAGTGAAGATGATCTGGGAATCCCACTAAAGTTAGGTGGAAGGACACTTCGGGGTTGAAAATATAGTGGTGATGCTACAAAAACATTTCTACTGGCTGAAACTTCGATAGGAGGTCAGCAAGTATATCAGGTCCTGCATTGCCTACACTATTGCCAAACTGACCACTAAGAAATAGGGCATGTACACTCCTCTTCCTACTCCTTAAGGGCCATGGGAATCCATCTCAATGGACTACATGTCAGGCTTCCCATCCACCAAGTGGGGAAATGACTATGTTTTTGTGGTTGTTGATCACTTTTCTAAGATGGCGATTTTGGTTCCCTGTAAGAAGAACATCACAACAGAGGCCATTGCCAAGCTCTTCTTTGAACGAGTCTGGGTACATTTTGGAATCCCACAAACCATTGTCTTAGAATGGGAAAGTCAATTTGTCATCACATTTTGGTTGAGCCTCTGGTTACTATTGGACACCAAGCTCACCAAATCCATGACCTTCCACCCCCAGACAGATGGCCAAACCGAGGTCGTAAATCGAATTATTGTGCATATCCATCACATGTATAATTAAAAGCACCCTTGCACATGGGATGAGACCCTTCCCTATGTCCAACATATCTACAATCGAGCCCTGCATAGCTCAACTGACCACAGCCCCTTTCAGGTGGGGTTGGTATTCCAACCATTGGGTCCCATAGATGTTGCACTTCCCCTTGCGGTCACCTAAACCGACTCATCTCCTACTCCAAATGAAGATGAAAAATCCACCTGGATCATTGAGCGGATCCATCACATCTGCCAATAGGTTTAGGATATCCTACAAAAGTTCAATGACAAGTATAAGTAACGTCATGATCAACATCGGGTGCCACATAAGTTTCAGGTGGGAGACAAAGTTTGGTTTCACTTGTAGAAAGAACGCCTTACAGAACCCCATCGGAATCTTCTCCCACTCCATTATGGGTCGTACACCATCACCAAGGCCATGGGGGAATAATTCTTTTGATCTCAACATTGCTCCTTTCCTTGGCCTGCACCCAGTGTTCAACGTGGATCTCCTTCGCCCTTATTTCCCACCATTATTGGACACCTCAAATGTAGCAGAGCAGTTGAAACCAACATAGCTCAACCCTGAATGCATACAACAAGAATTCAACAATCATATTGTGGACACATAGATCAAGGGCACTCGACAACAAAGGATCCAACTTTATCGAGTCGTCAAAGCAGGGCAACTCCTGCACCAAGCAAAGTGGCTCACCCAGTGCCAAATTCAGCAAAAATTTCCTCATCTGATGGGGGAAATCAACGCAATGGATACCATTTCTTCCTAAGGAGGGAGGATTGATCTAGGTGGATATCGATGGCCACCCACCTTTTCCAACTCACTCAAAACCATTTTCTAACAATTTTGGAAATTTACTATTTTTAACAATTTTAACTTCCAGGGCCATTTTGAGGGCCTAAATGAAGGGTTTTCAGGATATATCTTCTCAATGATAACTAAAGGAATAATTAAGCCCCCAAAATTAATATCCTCGACAATACCTTTCCAACCAGCTATCATATGCCTAAAACAAAGATCGTATGAAAAAGTTATGACCCCGGGAAGTTGATGTACTAACTTACCCAGACGGGGCCCACATGACTTTTGGCGCTTCATCTCCTAGGGTTAGTTTTTTGGATGTCTAGGGTTTTGGGCATTCCTGTTTATGGTAAAAATGCCTTCAAAGCCTCATTGTAATCATCTTCTGGTGAATGAGCGCAACCGTCACATCTCTTCTTAGAGATAAGCTGCCACCATTCTAGCAAGCTTGTTTCCACTGCATTTTACAGTTTCAGCATATTTCCTTATTGAATAGAAAACCAATTTTATTGTATCTCTGTTATTTTGTGTTAAACACCTTTTAATAATATGTAGTCATTTATTCTTCTCATAAAATACAGATCACTCACTGGGCATTTACCCACTGCCATGTGGCAGCCCATGACTGGGCCACATGGAATCCAACCATTGGGCCATGCCAAATGTAATTTGTTGAACTTTCACATAATAAATCTATCTAGAAAATACCACACATTTGCAGAGAGAAATTAAGAAATAAGAAGCAAGACAAAAAGAATGGAATAATTCCCATTAACCATATTCCACACTCAAAGAGTGAATAATTTACAATAGATATAAGATACATGAGTAACTAATGTTCCATAATGGTTGTCTAGAGTGATCTGGACACACACCAACAGTTATAAGAGTAAACTTCCACCTAGTCTAGTCTATCAAGTAGTTACGGGAGTGAACTATCACCTAGTCTGAGTTAACTAGTCTATCATTCTTCTGTTAATTGACCAAAACATAGTGAAGTGAGAAGGATATTAGGGAATCAAGAGTAATGTACTATTCCGGTGATGATCCCAAGGACAATGTGCATTAGCTATTGATGATCCCAATGCTGCATGGTGATAATCCCAATGTATCATCTAGACTCCACTCAACTGATCAAACTGGAGAGAATATTATCCCTAGAGGAATATTCTTCCTAAAATATGGGAGACTAGATAATGAATAATAAACATAGGTGTTATCACTCCAAGAAACTCCTTAGGGTTGTAGGCTAAGAATGCTTGGTAACTTAAGAATATGTTAGATTTTGTATGCTTGGAACAATAGGATAACTCAATAGCTAATGAAAAGGACCACTTCATACATTCGAATAAGACAATGCTTTTAGAACTCAATGATCAAACAACAAAGTTTGAATAGGAGATGAAGAATACTAGTCTAGATAACCAAATACAACAATGTGTAGGGTCATACAAGATAGCAAGAAAACCTTTAGTTCAAGTTCATGAGCTTAATAAGAAGATAATAGTTCTTAGAAGCTGAGCTAAACTGAAATAAAGTACAAAATGATGAAAATATGAGAAAATCTGTCATCGAAAACAAAAGAGGACTGTGATTCTATTATCAATAAAGAGTCTAGTACAATAGCCAAAAAATGTCTCCTAGATTGCACCCATTGTGCTCCAAATTTCTTTGGCTTTATAGCCTTACAAGATGAAATCTAGATCCTTGAAAGATGGATTAGATTTACTAAAAATAGTCAAATCAAAATAGATACAACAAGTGTAGGATGAGATCCTATAAAAATGGATCTAGAATACTAAAAATGGAAAATCAAAACAAAATAGGAAAAGGTCATATCTAATGATCTCTAAGAGTAGTAGATTGCTGATGAAGTGCAGTTTTAGACTCCCAAGGCTGTTTGATTTGGTCCTCCAAAGATAAAATTCAAATTGAATGATGTGTCTTCAAACCCCTGATATTCTGCCTTTGAAAAGATGCCAAATGTAGTTGAAAAACCTCTTTTTGACCTTATCCCTCAAAACTAGCCTTTGAATCAGACTTGATAAATCAATAATTGTCCATTTGAAGTGGTTTCAAACCATTCAAACCCAAAAAAATCCCGAGCTGGGCAAAAATTCGGTTATTTTGGTCGTGATAGGCTTTCACCAGCTAATTTACCCAAAAATCCGCTCCTTAGCTGGTGAAAAGCAGAGCTTTCACCAGTTAACTGGTAAAATTCAAGACGGGTTAGCTGGTGAAAGCGCAGATTTTTTTAAAATCAAATTTCTCAGTCATGGAGAGTCTGTTTTACATGCTTGGATAGTCAATTGACATCTAGAAATCCTAATCTTTCCAATGGTGCTTTCAAATATTCATTTGGAGCTCGGGAAGCTAATGAAATTTTCCCTACAATATTAGGCATCATTCTTTAAAAAATGCCAGTGCATTTTTTATCGCTAACATCTGGCTCCAACTGGGAGGGAGACCTCCCTGCGAGGTCTCTAAGAACCTGGCAGGCCCTATGCCTTTAGTATTGGGCATGGAGTCATTCAGCCTTTAGAATTTATCATCTGGCTATTTTCCAAAGTTTGTTGTTGTCTTTCCCAATCTTCTTTATCTATAGCATGCCTACTTCAAACTGCCCTGGAAATGGTGTTTGCACATTGATGTGGCATCTGTTGTGGAAATATATTCATTAGGAATAAAAGTGTTGAACATAGGTAGGATGGTGAGATATGTAACCATGGTTTGGAAATTTGAGAATAACTCCAACCTTGAAATGAGAGCATTGCAGGCAGCTTGAGGAGTTTGACTTTTCATTTTCCAGCAACTTCAGATAAACTAAGCTCCATGTCTGTACTACCATGGCCAATAATTTCATTAGCTGTAGAAAAAACATTCTCCTCATCTTCTATAATTTCTTTTTCCACTGCAACCTCTTCTTCACGCTCTTTCTAATCCTCTTCTGATTTCCTCTTTAGTTCTTGCTCAAATGGATGCCATAAATAATCCTTGTTTATATCTTCCTCAACTGAATGATCAATAATGGATTCAGAGGTAATTAGGTCCTTTTCTTCTTCTCCATCAAGTTCATGGTTTATATATTCTTCACCAGGGGCAATAGAATATGAAAGATCTGATCCTCTGCCCCATGTTGAATTTATATTGCCTTCCACACTAGATTATGATGAAGTTTCACTTTCTGTTGTTTTTATATCACTAAAGTGCATAATAGCAGACTTGGCACCATCACTGCTTTCACTCATGAGAGCCTTCGATTCACCTTTTGCTAGTGATGATGATGTTGTTGTGGATATTATACGACGATAAGCACCCATGCATGACCATCCTGAAAGTCCAAGAGATGGCCTAGTGAAAACAACAACTTGTGCCATAGTTGTGCTTGTCTCATAACAACCTGAGTGTTGTTTGAAATTGGACGCCAGATTGCACTAGCCCTTGCAACTCTAGCCCTGCTAGCTTTAGCAATCAACGGTAACCAGGATCCTAATGCTGTTGCAGAATGATAAATTGTACTAAGAAACCTTGTTCTTTCAATCTGTTCCTAAAATCATTTACCCATGTTGATGTTGTGACTTCAGCACGTAAATCATCCACAGAAGTAGCTGAGAATGTAGGCATAAGATCAGAACCATTGATAACAGAAGTAATGAAGGGCTCGCTTGACTCGGCCAAATCCCAAGTCATATAGGCAGCTGGAGCGAGTATTCCAACAACAAACATTACTTTTATCACACCCCGATTAATCTTCCCATCATTGAAAGCTATGATGGTCAAACCCATTATCACAATTTGTTGCCTCCGCTTTCATAGTTTCATATAACGGAATGATGACTTGCTGAAGAAAGGATACTCCAACATCGCCAATGAAACTCTTGGCTGGTTGTGCTAATTCTTGTCGCAATATCTCTTCCAGTTCTCTTGCCTTATGATGAAATATGTAACAAATGCAATTCGGCAAAAAGCGAACATTGCCAGCTTCCCCCCAAATCGTTGACCTATAAGAAGCTTGATTTCTTCTACTGAACCAATAGCAAGAGCCTCTAGTATATTTTCCCTTGATATAATCTTATCTTCTCGTGCAAGAACTTCTCTGAGTGCATTTTTCAGTTTCTTCATTTGTTGTGCTTGGTTTAGAAGGCAACGTTCAAACTCTTCCATTACTTTCCTCAGCATAAATTCAAATAGTGAAGGAACTTCTTCATTCTACTTGTCACCAACTATAGCACCTATGAGAGTTAAAAGGGACTAGGATGGTGCATTATCAAGACAATTCAACATTCTAGAACTCTCCACTGCTTGAAGGTCCGGATAGCGACTTGCTTTTACTTGAAGAACCTCTCGAATTTTTTTTTTTTGCCCAATGTGTTGTATCCATGTTGATGTTGAATCCGACATAACAGAACTTGATAAAATACTTTCAGCATCAAATGTTAGGTCTGAGGTAACGTTATTCTTGCTATCAGCAGGTCTCACAGACAATTTCACTATTTTTTGACTATTCGATCCAGGAGATTGATTTGCCACTTGATGATCTGAAGTTCCACAATTTTCCAAATTTGACAGTACCCATATTTTTCATGTAACTTCTATCATGCATGGCCCCTTCTTCATTTTCTCTCTCTTTATCATTTTCATTTGCTTGTGGGCCTGTGCCACCCATACCCATTGCAATTATATCCTTCAATCCCTGAGCCACTCCAATGGTCGTTCCAACCACAGAAGTGGCAGCCTCCAACACTGCAGATCGACCAACATTTTCATTACTCTCTTCACTGCGGGCATCGTGGGCTCTTAAATCTTGTGATTCATCTGAAACATTTGAATGTCTCTTAATCTTTCTGCCCCCAAGGTTATCCTTTGCATTTTTAAACTCATTCGATATCCACTCCGTCGACCCAGATTCCTCCCAATATCCATGGGTAGGACTCGGAATCTGATCTTTCACAGTGGGATCCATGGATCCGACATCTGCGGCAATATCCCCTTTGTTGGTATAAAATCCACAAACTTCACCAGCTCGTTGAATCAGTATCTCCATCGCGGGTTCTTCAATTATAGCCAACTTCATGATTCCAGCAGGAGATTTAGCATAGGGATCACTGTACTCATTCCCCTCTGTTTCATCTTGCCCATGCAATACATTTTCTTGATCTCCTTTTCACCTGTTGTAATTAGGAAGTGCATCAAATTCAGCTGGAACAGCCAGGATATAAACAGTCGAATCCAGTGTTGCTCTATGAGTAGTACCAATATCTTGGACTTGATGCCCCATGTCCTTCTTGGAACAACCATCTAATCTCTGCACATTGTAGTCAGGATCACGAGCAGTGCTACTATAAGTAGCCTCTGGTGACAGTAAAATCAGAGTGATGCCTACCGATGACTGACCTGGAGCTGCAGGAACTTCCTGCTAGCGTCTCATGGTCTCTGCAGGCAATGGAGCTTTATGATCACTTGCAGCACCTGCGACCACATTCGGATTGCAGGACGTCCATTATAATCCAGTCTTTGGTGCTTCTGGGTCCCTGGCCAACTGACAGCCATTTAACAAAGTTTGAGTAGAAAATGCATTCAACACAGGCGATACAGATGATGCATCGACCAAAGGTATGCTATGGAAATCAGGTGGATTCAAATGCCCATCTTCTCTTCTAGAGCATCCATTTCTCCTTGGTAATTATACCTAGTACTAATGTCAGCATAAGACAAATGGGAAGTTTTCAACCATTCACTCCAAAACCCACCTTTCCCAAGCAAGACTGCTACCTGATGCTTATGTGAAATGGTTTTCATGATTCCTATTTTTGATTGTGCATCTAGAAGAACCAGATATCAAAACCTTCTGATCATTGTGACTGCTCTCCAAGGTTCTCTGCATCTTTAGAAACCATCCTTGAAAGAATTGGTTGAGAAAAAGTCAAATCTGGGCAAAAATACAACCTTGCTGCCATGTAACAGGTTTTACCAACTAATTTTCCTTGAATCTGCCCCTTTAGCTGGTGAAAAGGAAAGCTTTCAACAGCTAACTAGCGGATCTCAAAACCAATAAGCTGGTGAAAACCTAGAAAAACTACCTTGGGAAAAAATCAAATTTCTCTGAATCTGTAATAAACACCTGAGAGATTGATGGATGACTCGAGGCTGACTAAGTAGTCGCAGCATGGAGGGATGATCCGGATCAAGCCATTAAGCATGAAAAGGGAGTCTCTTTGCCTAATTAAGAAAACTGAAAGTAATCTACTTGCTCAAAGAAAGAGCTTATTCTTCTATCAATCCCTACACTAACCAGTAGAGGCAGATTGATCAAGTAAAACTAAAT
>ML825347.1:23062-46371 GCA_009831015.1 Picea engelmannii | reverse complement strand
GTGATTACATGTGTCGAAGTCGAACATGGCAGAAACCACTTGATTACCGGTCATTGATGCAACCGTTAACAAGTGCAAGGGAAATCACCATTAATGTCAATGACTCCCAAGGTACTAAAGTACAATCCATCGACTGTGAATAAGTGAGATGATGTCGAACAATCGACAGAATCTTTCGATCAGGGGTCAATAATGTAAACCCACTGTCGAAAGCGAGGAAACTTGCCATTGAGGCATGCAAGCTCCAAGGTACCGAATTATTTCTAAGTCTTAATCCTGGATAATGTGCTGATGTCGACGGAACAAGACTCGTCACAGGAGGGCCTTGATGTATCCCCCATCAATGACACAAAATGAGTAACAGAGTTTGAAAGTGAAACAGAGCATGTAACAAGTGGACTTTGGACACAGGGAAGGCCGACACGAAAGGAATAGATAACTACAGATGGCCGACTCAAGTAGAGGTTTCAGACAGACTTCTCTTGAACATATGAATGACACGACCAATGATTTGGCAGCATTGACTCAAATACGACACATGGAAAGACCTTGTTATCAAATCGAATGAGAGACAAATGGATTACCCAAACCGGCTTCAGATGATGAATAGGGAGTGTCATGTTCAAGAGCAATTCTTACTACCAATTAATGTAAAGATGAAACATATCCCTTTCCCAAATTTCCCCCCACCATTTCTGGCAAGTACCTCTTTATTTTTACGCAATCTTGAAGAGGATCACATATGCTTGTTAATAAAAGCTCATCCTTCGGACGAGTCCCTCGGAGTATTTTTAACGAACCCTAGGAAGGAGTGGTTCGGTCCCATTACGGATCTATCAATGTTTGTTTAACAAGTCCAGAGATAGTAAACTCGGGGGTTTTTCATGTTTCGAGAGTCTGAAAAACACGTAAAGAAAACTCATATTCCATATGGGCCTTTCAATGTTTGTTTTATGAGTCCAAAGAAAGAAAACTCAAAGGTTTTTCAAGATTATAGAGTTTGGAAAAACACTCAAAAGAGAACTCTCTCAGTTCCTTTTTAGTACAGTAGTCCAACGAGACTAAAAAAGGGTTAAAATATCGCTCGAAGGACGCATACTTCAAATACTTTATCGAGCGTGAAAATAGCAAGGTCGCTCGACAATCTTTTCCTATTTAGAGAGTCTAAAAAGAGCTTAAAGATAACTCCAAGGGGGTTCCTTTTTCGTGTGACCACAGCGAGCCTGGAAAAGGGATAAAACAACGCTCGATCACGTTCTTATGTTTATTAACAAGCACAAGAACGGATAAAAGGCGCTCGAGGTTTCATATCAAAACCATAGAAAACAATCAAAAATATACCACACCATATAAAAATCGTCCACAACCCTTCATGTTCCATACCTGCAAAGCATTTTATTCATTTCCTCATTAGAAATTAGGGTTAATTAATGAATAAATATGAAAAACCCACTTTTTGACATAGTAAAAGTAATAAAATGAATTTATAACATTTTTTACCATGCCATTTTTACCATTTTACCATTTGGGTGCAAAAACTTCCATTTTACCCTCTACCTTCATCGTTGATTTTCGTGAGATTTGGGGCATCATTCCATGAGCCATCTGGATCAGATTGGTAATTGCTCCATTCCTTAGCTTTTTATGGTTTAAATTCATGATTTAATTGGTTAAATTTCAAGTTTTGGGCTAATTTTTGGAACCCTATGCGTGAAGGAGGATTCTCGCAGGCTTCCCATACGAGGCCTGCGAGAAACCCTCATTCTCGCAGGTGGGCTTGAAGTGGAGTGCGAGAAGTTCGCACTATGCATTATAAGCCACCTGCGAACAGCACAACACCCAAAAAAATTTTAAAATGTTTAGCCAATAAAACCAATTCTTCTCATGCTTTAGATTATTAACTATCTTCACATGGTTTCCATGCAGGTTAATAACTATCATTATGGTGCTCGAATGGAGAGAACGTGAACACGAGGAAGACAATACCAATGCTGAAAACCACCCACAAACCATTGCCACTTTAAGAGATTGCGGTCTCCTGAAGTATTTCCGAATCCCGGGCATGAGAGCCCAAGTGCGATTGCTAGAGTACTTGATCCGAATGTGGGACCCGGATCAACAAGTTTTCAACGTGGAGCTCACACCCTGACTATAGACATCGAGGAAATCTATTTCTTGACTGGGTTGTCAAGACGGGGATCCTATGTCAGTTTGACCGGCAACCGAAGGGGGGGTTTGAAAATGAGCGAGTATTGCAGGCAGTATTGTGTGCCTGAGGCTGAACGTCAGAAAGGGAAGGTAGTTATTTGGGGAGTGACTGATATAACTCTCCATACCATTCTCTTTACTATTGCTCGGATGGCAGGAAGTGCAGCCCCGCATATGGCTCTGCAGAGCTACTTTCAGTATGCCATCGAGTGTACTGAGCCCCGGGTCTTCAACTGGGTTGATGTCGTTCTACGCAATCTCAAGAAACAACTGACCAAATGCAGGCGTGGAGATCTAAAAAAGTTCGGGTATGGATCTCTGTTGGTATCCTTCTTCTGCGAGAGGGTTCCGATATTTAGGCTTCAGGCAGATTGGCAGTTTTCGGGTCCCAGGGACCCAAGGATGTTACGACGGTGCCAACTTATGGCCCGACATGTGGCAGGGCCTATCGTCAGGTATGACGATCGTTTCTTCGAATGGCTTCAAGGCCAGGTGCTGATGATAGAGGATTACGCGTATGCTGGCTTAGATTTCCATGGTGATCCTGACCTTGCATTGCGTGAGGATGCACAGTGGGGGAACCTCGGTAAGAAGTATACCAGTTTTAATTTTTTAAATGTTTTTGTATTTTTGATATATTTTAAATGTTTTTTGTTTATAGATTAATCTGAAGACTAACACCAAAATTTTGTTGATAACACAGACGTCAGAGCATATAGACCTGCTGGTAGTTCTCCTATCCAGCATCGAGGAGAGGCAGCAGTAGTAGTTCCACAGTACGCCGAGGACTATTTGACAGTGGAGCAGAATTTAGAGGGCCTTATGGCCAATGTTCCATACATGCCCCTAGAGGAGATTCCTCGACGCGATCCGCGTCACACTGTGGGAGTCTCCGCATCTATGGGTCGCTTTCTCCGCAGAGTTGCTAGGACTTTAGTCTGTTATCGTGAACATCATTAGTGATGTCATTTTGTAGAAGTCGTGAGCTTCCATTTTTGATATTTTGGTCTTCGGACAATCATTTTGTAAAAAACAAACTTTGATCGTTATATATATATATACGGCTTCTAACGGCTTACTTTACATTGTGTACATTTTAATGTGTTTGATTTATAAATTGTTCAAATGCCTGTCCAATACATAATTAGCTAAAGAATCTGTCAATGTATTAAGACACCTGGGAATGTGTTGATATTCAATGTAATCAAAATACCATTCCAAGAGACGAATTCACAAATATACTCTTAATAAAGTAGGACTTCGAATGGAATATACATTACTGAGTTGTAGCACTACCAGCTGCAAGTCAAGTCGGACAACCAAACGACGAATTCCAAGAGAGATAGCATCAACTAGTAATTCAACCACGACACTATACTCTGCGATGTTGTTAGTTGCTCGACCAAGACATATACCTCGTAGAGATATGAGTTCGTTTGTCGGGGCATAGATGGCCCATGCAGCAGAAGCTAGGTTCCGAGTACTACGGCTAGCTCCATCAGCGAAGCCAATATAAGGTAGCAAATACTCCGACATCTGACAATCAAACACAACGTCACGTAAGGGAAGAGACCAGATAACGTCAAAAGAAAAACTAATGTAACACACACACGCAGTATGATACATAAAATACAAGCACTCATGCACAAATAACTTATGCATAGTACTTCTTTAAGTACAACCCATTCCTGGGTTCACTCAAAGGTATACCATCATAATCGACTAGTTCATACGCTCCTTTTTCCAAAACTTTACTGACAATATAGGGACCATGCCACATAGGTTCAAATTTCTCAGCTCCGAAGACATATCTATCTTGTTCATATAGAAGAACAAGATCACCTTCAGAGAAAACACGAGGCTTGACATGCTTGTCATATTGTGCCTTAATGCGTTTCTTTTGGGATTCGATCACCAAAGTGGCATCACATCGGGTCTCGTCTAATCGCATCAAATACAACAGATGTTCCTCTTCTGCAGAAGTATTGGGTAAGAGCTCTACATCTAGCTTCAAAGAAGGTATTTCACATTCTATCGGTAGAATGGATTCCATGCCATAAACTAAACGAAAGGGTGTAAATCCCGTGGTGGATTTAACAGATGTCCGATATGCCCACAATGCTGAAAAAAACATTGTGTGCCAGCTAGTCTTATGTATTCCTATCATCCGTCGAATCATAGTTATGAGAACCTTATTGATAGCTTCGACGTGGCCATTAGCCTGTGGATAATAAGGTGTTGAGCTGTCATGACGAAGGTCCAACTTCTCTGTAATTTCTAACATCATATAATTCTGAAAGGGACTACCGTGATTGGTAACGATAGCCTGAGGGACACCAAAATGAGTGATGACATGGTTGAACAGAAATAATGTTGTAGTCTTCCCAGTATTATCGAATGTCGGCATTGCCTCGGCCCACTTTGTGAAATAATCAACAGCTACAATAATATAGCCATGCCCCCCAACCGAGTGAGGGTGACATGTCATGAAATCGATGCCCCATTTAGCAAAAGGACCTACTGAGATGACAAGATGAAGGGGAGCAAGATGTGACCGAATCTTCTGTTGATAGGTCTGACAGGCATGACACTTTTGGACAGCAGTAATGCAGTCATGGAACAGAGAAGGCCAAAAGTATCCTGCACGTAAGATTTTCTGGGTAGTAGCATACGCAAACATGTGACCGCCACATGCTCCTGAGTGGCAGTCATTCAAAGCTTTCTCAGCTTCGTCAAAGGTCAGACAACGTCGAAAGACAAAGTCAATGCCTCGATGATAAAGAGTGTTGTCGAGGATGATGTATTGGCGAGCCTAATAACGTATGCGACGTCGTTCATTACTGGACAAAGCAGGCCGGAAAGTTTGAGTTTGGAGATATATAATGATATCTCCGTACCAAATATCATCAGTACTTATAAAGAAAAGTGATTCGTCAGGTAACGAACCAACTGCTACACTTTCCGTGGCAGAGTGGGGGAAATCACAAATTAGCTCAGCAAAAACTAGGGATTTCTTCGACATGGCGCGATCGAATTCCATGTCGAACTCCTGGAGAATGACTATCCACTTGGAGCACTTGCCCCCCAGCAATTGACGAGTCAAGATATGTTGCATGGGGTTACAATGTGAAATCACAATAGTTTTTCTGGCGAGAATATAATGACGAAATCGTTGGACTGCTTGAATAGCAGCCAAAGCCAGTTTCTCAACATGTTGGTACTTGACTTCCGTTGATGATAGACTTCTACTCAAGTAATATATAACATTTTCATCGTGGTTATCATCCTCTTGAACAAGGACCATGCTGATGGTATAATCAGACATTGCTAAATAAAGAAAGTAATCCCAACTATAATCAGGAGGAAAGAGAAGAGGATATTTTGTAAGGGACAACTTTAGAGCTTCGAAAGCGTTGTTGGCAACTTTATCCCGAACAAACTCAAAACCTTTCTTTAAAAGACGTGTGAAACCACGAGTAATCTTGGTGTAATTCGGTATGAAACGACGAAGAAAGTTTGCTTTCCCCTGCAAACTTTGTAACTGGCGCAGTGAAGAAGGAGGAGGAAGATTGAGAATTGCCTCAACCTTAATCGGATCTACCTGGATCCCCTGACATGACACAATGAAACTGAGAAGATGGCCAGACTCTACGCAAAAGACACATTTATGAGGGTTTAGGTGAATGCGATAGAACTGACAACGAATGAAAATGGCTCGAAGATGATTAGGGTGATCGACTCGACGTAAGGAATGAGTTGGCAAATCGTCCAAATAAGGTTGAACGATATGCTGTATATCGTGAAATGCATAAGACATCGCACGTTGAAACGTGGCACCTGCGTTCTTCAGACGGAACGGAAGTTTTCTGTAGGCGAAATTACCCCAAGGACAAATAAAACCGGTTTTATGTTGGTCCTCAAAAGCGATGTTAATCTGATTGTAGCCGGAAAATCCATCCATGAGGGAAAAGATCTCACTACCGACGCAGTCATCGATGATTTGGTCGACAAAAGGAGTCGAAAAGTTGTCTTTCGGACAAGCTTTATTAATGTCCCGATAATCGACACAAACACGTATACTCCCACCTTTCTTATCGATCAGTACAGGGTTGGAAACCCATTCTGTCAAAGCCACGAGGTAAATAAAATCGGCTTTAAGAAGTTTTTCAATTTCGAGTTTAATGGCTGCAGCTTTACGTGGATGGATAGGATGTAGGCGCTGCCATACTGGTTTGGATCCAGGGTACGTTTTTATCTCATGCACAATGATAGACGGGTCGATACCTGGCATCTCTTCGTAACTCCAGGCAAAGACATCACAAAATTCCTTGAATAATGCAGTATAAGTGACAATTTCCTCTGGAGAACACGAAGCTCCAATGTGAACATTTTCAATTATTCCAGGTTTCACTAAAATATCAATGGGAATCATAGGAGAAATATTACTTAGGTTCCCTTCTGCAAACACATTGCGTGTAGATCCAGGAACGGTCATTCTGACAACAACGGTCGACGGAGTCGAAATCCGCTGATAATTCTCGAGAGTGTGTTGTTCCAGAAACAGAATGGAACGATGATGCCCATCGTCCCAAGGCATGTCGGCCATGACAGACATGATCATCTCGTCAGTGGGAAAGATGACACGGAAAGGATCAGGAGACAAATCCTCCGGAGAGGATGTACAAGAGGTTGCCGATTGAATCGCTTGATAAGCAGACTCAATCGGACTTAACGGCATAACGTCGCCGAAACTAGTATGATCTCCTGGACCAGGGACTATCCAAGGGTCAAAAGATGCGAGAAGTTCATAAGGAACAACGGAGATCATATTAATCGAAGCAACTGACGGGCGTAGAATATCGGGTGGTGGTGGTATGGGAAAAGTACCCATTAACGAGGAGTCTTTCAAAAGACCGACTCCAACATTCTCATAACCCGGTGGGGTTTTAGCTATGAACGGTACGTTCCCCATGCGAGTATTGGAATTAAAGAAGGCAAGTTGATAAACTGTAACAACTCTTCCCTGGTGAGGAAATCGTAAGACACGGAAAAGTGTTGACACAACAGCACGCATGGAATCTACCCAGCTACGACCAAGAAGAAGGTTATAATCTAAGTGAGAATCGAAAACCTCCACTTCAACTTGGACGGTTTTACCTTTGAGAGTCACATGCAATGAGGAAATAATGCCGTAAGGCTTAAAAATAGAGCCATTAAAGGCTTTCAAAGTATTCTGTGATTCCGTTAACGGAGGAGAGCCAATGGCTTTCCAACAAGTAAGAGACATTACACACGTAGAGGCCCCCTCATCAACAACTGTCCGACAAATGCTCTTGTCAGCGACAATAACTTGTATCTGAAAAGCAAGCTGGGGAGGCAACCTTGGAACATTCTCATCCAAGTCAAAGACTATCAAATTTGAATCCGTAGGGTCAATACCACCTATAGCTTTCAACAGGGCCCTTCATTGTGCAGGACAAGACTGAAGGATCTCAAGTGCAGACATCGTTGAAGGTGCTTGGGCTAGATCCTCTACAATACTGTAGTTTTGGGCCGCACGAGCATGAGGATTGAATGCCGACTTGCGAACAACACCTTTAGGGGGTCGTAGGACTGTATCAAGACTCGGTCTTTCGAGATGAAGAGGACCATTTGTAGGTGGATTCGATGGAGAAGCTTGTACCAGATCAGGAGGTAAGTCGTCAACCTTCTCCTTAGAAGGAGTATAGTCTTTAGCTCTAGTTGCAATTGCAACGTCATTCTTCTTAGAATCACCAGTGCACATCAAAACATATGATGTGGTAGAAGTAGAAGGTTGGTCATGGATGACCAATGAGGCATGTTGCTGAGACGGGAAAGGTTGAGACAAGACTGTCAGGGTAGGTGGTTTTGGCGTTCCTTGAAGGAACTTAGAAACTTCGGCATGTCGAGGACAATCCTTGGTGTAGTGATCATCACCGCAGATAAGGCAAGGGTATCGCGGTTTACGTTTATCCCACTCTTCAACAGGAGAATTCGTAGTTGGTTTGGTGGGATTATTATTTTTACCCCTCTTATTCTTGCCTCTCCCTTTCTTTGACTTATTCTTACCGGTCGGTGTAGATTGAACAACGTTCACTTCCGAGGTTTTACCGGTGGGAGGAGCAGGAAACAGGGCATTCTGAACATTAGAAGAGGTGGGTTTAGGGGTTGTGGTCGAAACGAAATGTGAGTGGGTATGAGCAGTCCCAATCACACCATCAGCTACATGTGAGGCAGCCGGAGCAGTAGAAGTGCTGGAAGTACCAGGACGAGGTAGCTCGGGCAGTAAATTGTAGAGAGTGCCCGTTTGCGAATAAACGAGATCAAGATACTGAGCTCGACTTATAGACTTCTCTTTTGTAACAACACCACCCATAGAAATTTCTTTACCAATCTCGTTCATGAAGGATTTCGTGAACCATTCTGCCAGTAACTGATCAGGGAATTCAAGTTTGATGAGACGTCGTCTACGTCTCCACTCATGTATATGATCTGAGATGTGAGTGCCTGTCGTTTGTTTGAAAGATGTTAGGATCTCAGTCCCAGTATCATAATGGATCAGTAACTAGTAATGCGTGAGAAAGGCCATGGCCAAGGTGTTGAAGTTAGAAAAGAAACCTCGTGGTAGTTCAATATACCACTTCGCAACCGAACCGGTAAGGGTCCATTGAAAAATATGAAGACGAATGGAGTCATCCATCAGAGATTTGGATGAACACCATAAGTGGAAAGTCATGACATGATTATTGGGGTCCTCTCCTAGCTTGCCACCAAATTTCGGAATATCCGATGGAAGTTTGGTAGGGATAGCATGCCATTGAGGAGAGTGATGAATAGGATCATTCAGGATCTTAGACAAATCTGGTAAGTCCAAGGTAGCAAGAAACGAAAACTGTCGGTTTACTTGCGGGTATTGGTGGCTTTGGGGTGGAAGCCCTGTCGGCAAACCAGTAGGAGCATAAGCAGACCACCCGTAGAGGGAAGTCCCTGGCTAATTCGGTGGTGGGCGGATAGGGTAGTAACCCCAAGGATTATAACCTTGAGTCTGAGCAGGGATCCGGGGTTGAGTAGTCTGGCTAGAACCCAAAATAGGATTAGTTACCCCTGGATAAGGTTGGCCAACTGTAGGGACAACCTGTTGCCCCCCAGTACTCTGAGGAAGATTTTGTAAAAGTTGAGTCCAAAACTGGGCCAATTCAGGAGGTATATTTTGTCCAAAGGGTGAGGTTGGACCCCCTGCCATAGGTATAGTTCCACCTGGAACTTGTGTGCCAACCGTAGGTTGTGCAGTGACTGGGTTATGTCCAGGAAGAGGAAAAGTAACTGTACCACCTTGTCCACCAACAGGAATGTGCAAGTTTGGTGCAACAGCTGGGATAGTGCCACTAGCATTAGGATTTCCAGTAGGAAACTGAGGGAGTGTTAGGATGAAACAAGGAATAGGATGCCCAGGAAACTGATGACCACCTGGAGAACCAGATGGGGTTTATGGAGGTGTTGGATGAGGAACATTCAACAAAGGATTCAACGCATGGTAACCAGGGGGTAAATTTGGGTTAACCTCAGGAGGTCGCTGGGTATTGATAGGGGCAAGAGTAGTTGCAGGAATCTCGGTTTGGAAACTCGTAGTATTCACGAGATGGGCCATCTCAAGAGGAAGAACAAAATGATATGTGGTAGTCTCTGGTGCAGTCTCTAGTTCAGGAGACACAGGAGGGTTGATTTCATAGACAGGAGATGACTCAGTGCCAAAAAGAACTCGTCGGAAATCACCCGACCAAAAAGGATCTTGGCGTACTACACCGTGAGAAGGTCCAGTGGTTGATTCAGAGGATGTAACAAGAGTCTCTTCAGAAGGATTTAAACATCCAACAAGTCATTCACCCCGACGAATATGGTAGTCCTCTATAGTATTGGTAATTCGAAATTCAACAAGAGGATCAGTGGATTCTACTTGTGGAGGTGGTGTAAAAACTTCTGGGACGTCACTTATGTCCACGTGTGGTAGAGTAACAAGGGGAATTTCGCCTGGATGAGGAGATTCCTCCGAGGTACCCTCAGGTGTGGCTGTGTGCAAAGGTTGTGAAGCTTCCGGATGTTCCAGGGACAAACCTTGCATCCTACGTGAACGTCGTGGGGGAGCAATTGTAAACAAGTAATAAATTCCCCAACGAAAATCCTATGGTCAACTTCGAGAAACAATCAGCACACACTAGTGAACAAAAACTAAGAGGCAATCACCAAGCAAACAATACCTTCTAATTTCAGAGCCACTAGTTGGTGATGAAATCCAACGTCGCAACAACGAGACGAGAAGGGGTGGGGCTAAGGTGGAAAAGTTATGTTGACGACCTGCTTAACAGACTTATGCCCTGGTGCAAGCTCCCACACATAATCATGGGTATACCCTCCAAGGAGCCCGAGTGAGTTTGATAAACGTCGATTCCAAGTACCGTAGAGACTTTCCCCTCCACAGTCACCTTGGGTAAGAACCTAGAGAGATATGCCACTAAGGTCACCACAAACAACAGTATAGCCTGGGGGAACAGTCGTTAGTCCGATCCACATGCAAGGGCAGGGTATCAAGCCCAAAACCAACTCAAAGGCTTCCACTCATAATTGTGGGTATACCTCGGAGTGATCCCCGTAATACGTGCAATCTCTACACCGATGTCAACAAAGCAGGGTTAGTAACTCTACCAACACCAATGTGACCTAGTGCTTAACCCTTGTGTTAGAAGGGCGTCCCAGGACAATATGTTGCTAATGGAATTTTACACTCCCTAACTCAAGATACTATTGTTTGTTTTTGAGCTTATGGAGAATGTGTCTCTCTTCCTACTCCAAAGCACTAGCCTAGCTAATATGTTGGTGTAAAGAGCCCTAGAAAACGTTACTAGATTAATTTTAAGATTACGTAATATTCTTAAAGGCTATTAATTACTCAAAGGCAACAGAAGTGAAACTCATGATGTGTGACTCTAACCCAAGTAATGCAAGGACAATGATGAAATATAAGCTTTTTCATTCCATGAATCCTAGTTACGGGAGAGAGAGAATATTTTCCGAATCAATCTCAATACTACAATGCAAATGCAATGCACAATTTCCTTTCAGATGTCTATACAAATAATCATTCATCAATGAACAATCTCTAAATGTCTTTTCAATACTTCAATAAGCTCTAAAATTTGATTTTACAATGTTTTCATAATGGAAAAAACAAAAACTTGAAAGAAAACTAATTGTTCACTTTCCAAGAAGAACTCTGATTAATGAGAAAATAAAATCAGATCATACTAAATCAAACAACACAACCCAACCAATTCTTTCAATGAAAGTAAAAACAAAAACCAAACCAATAAGTCTTCTCAAAGCTAATGAAAATTGTTCATTCGCACCACCAAGAAAAAAGAAAACCACAAGCACTTAACCCTCTACCAATCACTGGTTCTCAGCCACACAGACACATCCAACTCTAGAAATCAAAGAGAAAGAAAATGCCAAACAGAGCCAAGAAAAGAAAGTTAAGCTACCAAAAGCAAAAAAGATCTAGAAACCCTAAATCTCTCCAAGAAAGCAAACTAAAGCAAGAGGTGTACAAGTCAGTAATCTAGTAAGCCAAAAAGACACAAATCAACTGTTCCGAGCAATTGACAAAGTCAAAACTTGATTTCAAAATTTTTCAAAATCTGCTCGTAGGCAAGCCCTGGACACAGTGCGAGAATATAGTATTCTTGCAGGCCACTTCAATGTAGAATGCGAACAGTTCGCACTGGACAGTATAAGCAGAGTGCTAACTTCAAAGGTTCTCGTAGGCTGTCAATAGACACAGTGTGAGAATCCCTGAAAATACTGTACAAAATTTGAAATTACAAGCAAAATTCAAACTGGCTTATAGACCCAGAAGGTCTCTCAGGGTATCCTGAGGACTCAGACACTGAAAAAACAGGAGAATAATCGAAATAGAGCAAATGGCCACAGAAAATTAAAAAAACCAAAAAGACAAAGGGATAGATTCCCCAGTGGAGTCGCCAATTTTGTTTCAGGATTAATCCGTAAGTGCGGACACGAACCAATCTCCCTAGATCCACCTGTATCTAGAACAAAACAGGACATAATACTACTCTTTCCCTAGATCTAGCCTATTGAGTGAACTAAGAGATAAGGATTGTGGACATACCTTATGAATTCTTTCCTAGGTCTCTGTTGTTCCAATCTTTGCTTCGATGCTCTTGCTTCATTCAGATCACAATAGAACAAACCAATCAAAGTAAAGGCAGATTAATATATTCAATAGCTAGTCTATACATGTGATCAAGGAATCATGTAATAAAGTGACAACATCTTTATGGGAAAGGGACATATTACTGTATTGAATTAATTCAAAGTGAAACTTACAACCTGAGCCTTGATGTCGTAGGTCTCCTTTCGATGGTTCCTAGATCTGACACACACACTTGCTCATGCATGAAGAAAATCAACCACTTGTGATGACCTTGCTGTAGTCTCTTGCTGCTGTAGCATCAGTCCTTCATACAGGCTTTCAACAATTCTCCAATCAATATCTTGCTAGTTTGCTTCTAACCTTTTCCATGAGCCATCTTCTCAATATATAGGAGAAGATAATTTAGTTGCTTGAAGAGGAAATGATCCCAAGATATCTGGAATGCCAGTACTTGAACAACCATTCGTTAGCCAACTCATTCTTCTCAAAGATTCTCTTCTAGAAGGCTCGAGAACTTCATCTTTTTCCTCTTTAAAAACATGTTCGCACCCTGGCAATGATAACAGTGAGAACTATCCGCACCCTGGCTTAATGCATCCTGCGAGAATTAAGCATTCTCGCAGGCAGCTCTATAGGTAGCCTGCGAACATCCTTGAAAAATATAGTTTTTGGAAGAAGACAAGTGCAACTTTTCTCAGGAAAGTATTCCTATTGAAGAGCTTGATTTTTCATCATCATGAAATCACCATAACATCATCACGATGACCAAAATTGTGGATAACACCACATACAAGAAAAAATAAATAAGATGATCACCTACTAATTTGAAATACATATAATGATTGTATTTTCCTCTTGGGAAGCCAAGTCCCAATATATAAGTATCAAATTTTTTATACCACATCCTTGGTGATTTTTGTAACCTATATAAGGACTTTTTCATCTTGCATACCGACTCTTTATGTCCCTTCACTGCAAATCCTTTTGGCTACTTTATGTAGATTTCTTCTTCTAGACCCATGTGTAGGAATGTTTTCTTCACATCCATCTGTTTTACTTAAAAATCAAAAGCAACAACAATAGATCCAAAGCCTCATTCTTTTCCAAGGCTTCCATTTCTTCAACCATGTCATTTTCCCATATTTTTCCATCCTCTAAATCCACTGCCTCCCTAACAGTTCTAGGATAATTATAAATAATAAACAAGGAAAATTTTGAACGAAAAACAAGTGGATTATACCTTTCCATTTTCCTTCTTTCCCAAACTGATCTCCTCAATATTGGAGTATGAGGCTCTTCATCTTCCTTTGAGTCCTAATATTTTGTAGAGACTGATTCATTATCCTTCAATTCAAACTCTTTTTTATCTGGTTTTTCCTCCCTTGGTAGGAGTTCTTGTCTGACAATATATTTGATTTCTCTAAACACCACATCTCAGATATACACTACCTTCTTAGTTTATGGGTTCCAAAGGTTATAACCTTTCATACCTTCTTTACAACCAATAAAGATACATTTTTCATCCTTTTTTTCTATCTTGCGTCTATTTTCCTTTGGAACATGTACATAAGAGTCACAACCTTGAGATGTGTCAGAGATGGTTTCTTACCATTATTGATCCAAGTGGATATTGGTCGCCACCCACCTATTCCAACTGGCTCCTATTGATAGTTTTTAGGTCAACACGTTCTTCTGTAATTGTGGGTTCTAAAAATTCAGGGTTGTATGAATGCCTAAATAGCTTCCAGATGGAGATTGGTGGTCGCCCACCTAATCCAATTGGCTTGTTTTGGAAGTTTTCATGTCAATACATCTTTCTATACTTCCAGTGTTGTTTTGGGGCCCTAAATAATGTTTTTTTTGTTTGCCACATTAAAAATATAGACGGAGTCAAAGTTTGACGACATAATGTGTATTTCTCTAAAATACCTTTCCAACGAGCTATCACACACCTAAAACAAAGGTCATATGAAAAAGTTACGACCTCAGGAAGTTGAAATACCAACCACTACAACAAATCCATGTGATTTTCTCCCTTTTTTGCTTCCAAAGATGGTTTTAGTGTATTTTTCTTCAATTTTTTGAACAAGTCAATGCTATTTATCGGGATAGAGATATTCATGGCATTTTTTTCACCAAACACAAAATTTAAGCACTAAATTAGGTGCTAATAGCACCAGAAATTGCTCCCCATTTAGTGTCAGAAATTGCACCCCAGTTAGCACCATAAATAGCGCCCCATTTAGCGCTAGCAATTTCACCCCATTTAGATCCTAATTTAGCACCCTATTTAGCGCCACAAATTGCACCATAAGTACCACCGGATGTATCCAAATTAGCTTAAATAGTTAATTAGTTGAGGTGTTGGGGGTTAAGTGGATAGGGGCTTTGAGGATTTATGAATTTCGGGTACAAGGATTAAGGGTTAATGGATTAGGGGTTAGGGTTTAAGGTATTAATGGTCAAGAGCTAAGCGATTTGACGCTTATAGGTTAGTTAGTTTAATGGTTAACAGATTATGGATTATGGGCTAGGGGATTAATGTTTAAGTGCTTAGTGCATAGGGGTTTATGGATTAAGGGATTAGGGATTAATGAGAAGTGGTTAAGGGTCGATGGCTTAGTGGTTAGGGGATTTATGGATTTTGTGTTAAGGCATTATTGATTAACTAAGGTTGATGGATTATGGGTAATTAATTAGGGATTAGGGATTAACTAGGCTTTAAGGGTCAATGGATCAGGGGTTAGGGGAGTTAGGGATTTGTCAGAACTCTCTTGAAATTTCATGGAACCTATTTGTTGTCCCTTGAACAAGTTTTGGAGAACTTGGGTCATGTTTGACCAATTTTGGGACTTCGATAGGCTGGTCAAAGACGAAGCGCCAGGCGAAGCGGAGATTGCAGGATCTCGCCCCGTTTTATGAGATTTTAGGGTTTAGGGTTTATGTAATGGGTATGGGATGTCGTCCCATGGGTTTTCCCATGTTTAGGCCCATTTTGTAATGTATAAATAGATAGTTAGGCGATGTAAGAAGGATCCAGTGTTGTAAGTGCTAGAGTTTGATCTATGTGATTGCAAAGGATTTGTGCATACTATGTGTTAAGAACTTGTAGAGCTAAGTGAAAGTGATTGTAAGAAGCTTGTGTGCAGATTGTAATAAGGCTTTGTGCTTAAAACTAGCTCGGGGAAGGAGGATCTAGCGAGGTGCATGCAGATCTCTTGTCCTATGCAGAGTGGGTTCCTATGGCTCTATGCTTGTAGAAGATTGAGATAAGACAATAAACAAGAGAAGAGTTGGTGGACGTAGCCCCACAATGGGGTGAACCACGTATATCCTATGTTGTGGTTTCTTTGTGCATTATAGTTGTTATGTTATTGATGTGATGTATGCTTATTGAAATGATATATGTTAGATGCATCTGATATAATATCTTAATTCTTAGTAATGTGAATGAACGATAGATTTGATCTATTTCTATGTGCTAAGTGTTGGAAGTGTTATATCTTGTTGAATACTGCGTTGTTCTGTAACTAAGGTTTTGAATTTGCGATATAAATAAGGGTTAAATGCTAATGAATGTTAACTTCTAAGTGCTTTGTTAAGGTATTGTAATCATAGATCTCTGTCCCAGATAGGTTGTAGAGATTTGAGTCCTGCAACCCCCCCACCTCTACCTCGGGTGAGACTTCATCTGCTTCACAGGTGTTGTCGAAAGGGCCGGTATTTAGGGTTTTTTTGGTGCGTTGCTGAAGCATTGAACCCTGGGTCTGCCCCTGTGCCAGCAAATGGTTCCATAGCTGGGACTTGAAACTGTGATTGTTGGGAACTGAAGAAAAGAGAAATATATGTGTGTAGATATGTTGCCTTAGTACACAGTATTATACTTGACTTGCAAAGCTCTATGCTAAGAAGAGAAGTTTGATTTGAAGAAAAGAGGTAAGATCTTGAATCTTTGTTCTCTGATAAAGTTAAGATAAGTGGAAATTTTTATTTCGAAAGAATGGATCTAGGTATGTTTAATAGATTTGGTCCTAGTCTGAAAAATAGGGTACAACTAGAAGAAAGAAGATTTGATATGAATAGATCTGAAAGAAATAATGAAAGATATGTTATTCCTATGCATAGAAAGAATTGTTGGACTAACAAATGGATGTAGGATCCTAGAAAGAATTTTTTTTAGACCCACCACTGTGATCCTAGTGCACAGTACAGGAAAGGTTGGGGATCGTTCAAGATAAAGAGAGGGTTAACTCTTTGTTATAGTTGCATAAGACCGGGACATCTTGCTAAGGAATTCCTTGGTAGAGGTTCTATTTTCCTTTGTTTTAAGGCTATTGGAAATGAAGTTTTGGATTTCCCTAGAATGATTGCTAAAGTTGAAAATATGAATATGAGAAAAGAAAACTATGAGACATGTCAATAAACTAAGGATATGATAGAACCCCAGAAAGAATCAGAGACTATATTATTACAGATGAAAGAAACCATGAATGATCACAAAGATATAAACTTATCAGATATCTTAAAAGAGAAGGAATGCATCGAAACAAGAATATGAGACTTTGACATAGAATGTGTCATGGATGAGGAAACACAGGTGAATATCATGACAGAAAGAATTTGGGAAATTTTGGGAAATTCCGCTATGGTTCTTTCATTGGGAGGAATAGGATTATTTAGAGGAAAGATAATAACCCTATGTGGAAGACTTACCTAGATACGTATGATTTCTCATGGCACTTCAACAGAAGAAGAATTTGAGATCGTTAAATTTGTTGAGAATAGTGCCCCATTTTCTATTTGTCTAGGAAAAACCTGGATTGAAAAAGATTAAATACGAAGGAAACAAGAAGAGGAGGACCTACAACAAAAAAAGAAATAACTAAGAGATTTCATGGCTAGGAGAATAGTGCACTTACTGAAAGAACAAGAGGACCAATCGAAGCTACTAAGGACCAGAGATCTAGATGTCAAAGTTGAAAGAACACAGGAAGACTTGAAACACTTGTCTATACAAGAGCGTAGAGCACCTACTCCAAAAACAGAAGAAGTATTACCCTCGAACCCTAGGAAAGAACCTCCATAGTGTGAAGTTACCATGCCAAGAGGAGATAAGAACGATAATGGAAAGAGGAAACCAGTGAATCATATTTCAGGAAAGAAAGCCAGAAAGCTCAGCAAGAAGAAAGAAAAGTTAGAAACGTTGCAGGAAGTTCTAGGGAGGATTCTATAGAAAGAAGGTTTGCAGAACTGGAACTTCATCGGGATATCAGAAAAATGTAAATTGGCACTTCTCCATAACGAAGCAATATGACCATTGGAGGCATCCCGGTCGTTAGAACGATGCTCAATAATGGATGGAAACGCGGTTATTTCCAGAACGTTCACCACTGGATCGTTCGGACCACTCCATAACAGATGGAATAGCATTGATTGAGGTGTTCCTTCCCGTTGGAAGAGTCTGCTATGACATTTTCTATTTATCTCATCAAGCGTTGCACTGAGAACACTTTTTGCAACTGTGATTATCTGAGCCCACAGAGAACTAGTTGATTTCGCACAGCGATTATTGAGACCTTGCCATCCATTCTGTTACATTGAGTGTTGTTCACCGACCTGAGATATCAGATCTTGAGTGTGCATGTCGGACGAAATTATCATAGTTGAAAAATCCATCAAAGAGATCCCAATAGACCTCATGGCCGAGAAGGTGATTTCTTCAAGCATCCAAGCCTCGTCGATGAGAGGAGTACAAGCATCCATGTCAACTTCTCATGGATTTGGACCATCCCGAGCTATGACAGAGAAATGAATGAAGCATCGTGATGACTTAGTGAATGCAAAGCTCATCCCATCTATCCCGCCTGACTACATCCTACCTATGGATGGCACAGTGAGTCGTGACAGCATCCTAAAGGACTTCGACTACACAGTCATCATTACATACCTCCCGAAGGGGATACGCGCAGTCAGACTATAGTTGGAGAGGATTATGATGTTGAAGACCAATGACTATAACTTAGGATAATGCAAGAACTATGGCACACTCGCACCATACAAGTATTTGACTAGGACCAAGGGGAATAAGTCTAAGATCATCCCCCAGCTGTGGACCATGGACATCGCGAGGTCCACCATCCTTAACGTAATGAATATACCCCACTTTGGAAGGCACCAGGAGGTTAACATATGCATTAAAATCTTGTTTTCATGCTTCCATGGCGGTTACCTATGGTTGGAAAAGTGTATCGATGTCGATTTGACGTTGATCCATAGGATCACTGGACTAAGCATGCAAGGACCAAACCCACAAGAATTTTATCCAGGGAAGCTTGCATATCGCACCCGCGTGCAAACAATCAAAGACACCTATGGAGATGTGGAAAATGGGAAGCGGGGATACAAGGTAGCCTCCATATAGAATGACACAGTGTGCCTAGCCTGCCAGTTGATTGTTGGTAATCTAGTAAGGAAGAACAGACCCACGAAGGTCATGGGGTTTTTTGTCGACCTCGCAGGAAAATGCGTGGAAGGTCTACAAATGAACTGGGTGAGCTTCCTCGTCAAATAGTTAAGCTAAGGATCAGGGCTACGAGTTCCATTTTAGTTGGCTTCTGATCCTCATTGTCTACATTTCTTGGGATATGCTGGAAGGTGTGACCTTCCCTGAGATTGAGCCATTAGAACCCTTAGTTGCGAAGTTCACCATGCTCTGGTATTTGAGCGACATGGCTAAAAAATGGCAGTCGAACATGGTGTTCCATGCCTATTGCTTGTAGTTGAAGAGGGCTATTGAGTATTCCCCTCACATGACACCAAATACCCTACATAGATTCAGACCATTTGTGAAGTTCCATGCAGATAGAATTTTTATTTATATCACTACGCGAGGAGATGAACATAAAGAAGAGCTCCAATATTACTACAAGATCACTGAGGAGGACATGGAAGAAATAACGAATGAGTGGCCTACAGAGCTCCTTGTACTAGTCGACCAGGAAGAACTGTTCGACCCTAACCTAATCAGAAGTCCTCTGGTCACTCGCGAAGAGTATGATGCACCCAACAGTATAAGAAGGAAGAAAAAGGAAAAGGTACATAAGCTAAACAGTGGATCAAAAGAGATTGCTTTAGACTCACTTGGAGGGGGAGGTGATGATGAAGTAGAAAAATAAGAAGACAAAGGAGAATAAGACGAGCAGAAACAAGGCAAAGTAACACCACCTAGGGACCCTATTGATGAAGCTGAAACCTCCAAGAAAAGAAAGGTTTCCCCCATGAAACTTACATCATGGAAGAAGTCCAAAGCTACTAAACCACATATGCATACTGTGCTCATGATGGATGACATATATTTCATCATCGTCATTGTCTCAGATACCTCAGAAGATATCTTATAGCGTAATGAAGCCAAACAAGAGACCATGTATGAAAGAATTGAAGTAAAGCTGAAAGGGGTACAACAAGCCCTCCACTCCATCCACGTAGTGTCTATTGTGCCCCCGTCATCAGAAGGAACAAAGTTGGGAGATGAACCTGCCCAGCTCCACCGAATAGCAGTTGCGACCAAAGCTCACCTTCATCATGTCCAGGAGGAAAAGGAATAGGCCACAGAGGCCTTAAAGATAGAAAAAGAGGAAGCCAGAGAACAACGTCGGGTTGTGCAACAGTAAAAATATGACAACCAAGCCAAGTTTGCAGAGGATAGAGCACAAATCTTGAAGGAGAAGGAACAACCGCTCTCAGAGCATATTGGAGTTAAAGAAGCATTCATTAGAGAACTTCGCTATGTGACATGCTTAGAACATATGGAAGAAGACCCAGTAGAAAGACAAGTAGGGAAGCTTGCCGAAGCCATTCAACAGCTCCAACAGAGGATAGTCGAATTGTAGTTACAAGCAGTGCCAAGCACTCCACAGGAAGTGTGAGATATAAGAGAAGAAATTGCGAGGAGCATAGTTGAGAGAATCAAGGCATTAGCCTTGGAATGCAAACATATCAACAGTTGAAGTGCATAGACCTACGAGCGCCTTTCAGAGGACCCTGAGCTTAGGATACTAGAGTCACGACTCCAGGAGGCAAAACATCAAGCATCAGCAGTGTAAGCACAGTTGAAGCTACTATCACTAGTCGAGAGGATGAAAAGAGACTAGGAATAGTGCATGGTTCAGCAATAGGCCCATGTCATTCATAGTAAGGTCATGGAAGTAACCCAACGACTCTAGCTAGTGTAGGATGCATCTTGCATACTTTTTGAGGATATTAAAGGACAACGTGCATAGCTAGAACATGTAGTCACCTCAGTTGAACAATGATTGGAAGGACCTATCACTGAGAAGTTCATTCAGTAGTTTTTTGAGAAGGAGGCTCTGACGAAGCAATAGGTCAAAGTAGCTTGAGCCAAGCTCGAGGCATTTGAGGTAGAGTTACCCAGATTAGAGTGAATCGGGACGAGTCATAGGTGAGTGTTGGGGGCCTGTTGTCCCTTGAGAATTTTTTGGAGAACTTGGGTCATGCTTGACCGATTTTGGGACTTCGGCCAGTTGTTCGAAGATGAAGTACTAGGAGAAGTGGAGATCGTGGGATCTCGCCCCGTTTTGTGATCTTTTTGTTTTTAGGGTTTATGTAACAGATATGGGATGTTGGGCCATGGGTTTTCCCATGTTTAGGCCCATTTTGTAATGTATAAATAAACATCTAGGCGATGTAAGAAGGAGCCAGTGTGCTAAGTGATAGAGTTTAATCTATGTGATTGCAAAGGCTTTGTGCATACTATGTGTTAAGAACTTGCAGAGCTAAGTGCAAGTGATTGTAAGAAGCTTGTGTGCAGATTGTAAGAAGGCTTTGTGCTTAAAATTAGCTCGGGGAAGGAGGATCTGGCGAGGTATGCACAGATATCCTGTTCTATGCAGAGCGGGTTCCTATGGCTCTCTTCTTGTAGAATATTGAGAGAAGACAATAAATAAGAGAAGAGTTGGTGGACGTAGCCCCACACTGGGGTGAACCATGTATATCTTGTGTTGTGGTTGCTTTGTGCATTATAGTTGTTATGTTATTGATGTGATGTATGCTTAGTGCAATGATATATGTTAGATGCATCTGATATAATAGCTTAGTGCTTAGTAATTTGAATGAATGATAGATATGATCTATTTCTATGTGCTAAGTGTTGGAAGTGTTAGATCTTGTTGAATACTGCATTGTTCTATAACTAGGGTTTTGAATTTGTGATGTAAATAAGGGTTAAATGCTAATGAATGTTAATTGCTAAGTTCTCTGTTAAGGTATTTTAATCACAGATCTATGTCCCAGCTAGGTTGCAGACATCTGAGTCCTACAACCCCCCTACCTCTACCTCAGGTGAGACTTCATCTGCTTCGCAGGTGTTGCCGAAAGGGTTGGTAGTTAGGGTTTTCTTGGTGTGTTGCTGAAGCATTGAACCTTGGGTCTTCCTCTGTGCCAACACTATTCCAACACGTCAATCACCAATGTCATCCATTGAAGTCGCATGGTGAGTAGTGAATGGGCCCAACATTGAAATTTCTTCAAATTGTTACTGCATGCATTGAAATTTGACACAGTTAGAACAAACACAATATCCTTAATGGTATGTGAGGGTTTTAAGACTCAAGGATACCTAATGTCCCCACATAATCTTTGAGATTGCACATTTGCATCAATGTTAATCATGTAGTCTCATTAGCCTCGTTTGTCATTCAAATATATGAAATGCTTGTCAAAACTTTCTTAAAATGTCATGGATTAACATATTCCAAACACATCACCAATGTCATCCATCAATGTTGCATAGTGAGCAGTGAATGGGGTTTAGCACCGGATGTGCCTAAATAGTTAATTAGTTGAGGTGTTGGGGGTTAAGTGGATAGGGGCTTTGAGGATTATGGGATTTTGGGTACAAGGATTAAGGATTAAGAGAATTAGGTATTAGGGTTTAAGGGATTAAGAGTCAAGAGATAAGAGATTTGGAACTTATGGGTTAGGTAGTTTAATGGTTAATGGGTTAGGGATTATGGGTTAGGGGATTAATGTTTAAGTGCTTAGGGAATAGGGGTTTATGGATTAATGGGATTAGGGATTAGTGTTTAATTGTTTAAGGGTCAATGGCTTGGGGGTTAGGGTATTTAGGGCTTTTGTGGTAAGGGATTAATGATTAACTAAGGTTGAGGGATTAAGGGTTTACAGATTAGGACTTAACTAGGATTTAAGGGTCAATGGATTAGGGGATTTAGGTCTCTTTTGGTAAGGGATTAATGATTAAATAAGGTTGAGGGATTAAGGGTTTAGGGATTAGGGCTTAACTAGGCTTAAAGGGTCAATGGCTTAGGGCTTAGGGTTTAGGTCAAAATTTGACATGGCTATATGAGACACATGCCTTGATGGTATGTGATATATGATATATGGTTCCATGTATTGATGCTAAGATGAGGATGCACTCAACATCCTTACAGTGTGATCTACATCCAAGGACATGAATAGCACATTAACAAAAAAATCAATTGTCATAGAAGAAGGAAGTAATCCTATGTGTCTTCATGAACATATGTTGATATAAATTTTGTGTCTTCATGAACATATGTTGATAGAAAATGGATGGAAGAATCATAGAAGTAATCCTATTTTTTTTCTACAAACAATTCATACCATATCTTGAACCCTAACGATATTTCCATATGTGATTTGTATTGACACAAATAATATTGAACCATTTCAAAGACTAGGCCATAAGAATCATCATTTTTTAAACATGGATTACAAATAATTCTGAAATCTAGAAGTCTTGTGGTGGACACACCAACCACACCGAGAGAGGGGGGGGGGGGTGAATCAGTGT
>ML825346.1:74706-86025 GCA_009831015.1 Picea engelmannii | reverse complement strand
TAAAAGCTATGTTCATGGCTCACTGAAATGTTTCCCTTGTGTTCATCAGTCCAAAGGGAATTTTGGCATGCATGAATGTTCCCCGAGGAGTAGTGAAGGTTGTCGTTTCTCTGTCTTCGGGAAGGAAAAAGATCTGATTGTAGACAGAAGATCCATCAATCATGGAAATCCTGGATGCACCTGTTACCCTATGCAATATATGTTCCATCTTTGGAAAAGGGTAATTGTCCTTCTTAGAGCTCCTATTTAGGTTCCTGAGATCGACACACAGTCTGATTTCTCCATTTTTTTTCCTCACTGGAACTAGGTTGGCTACCCATTCAAAATATCTCAAAGGGACAATGATCTGAGCATCCAACAACTTCTTTACCTCCCTTTCCATAATAGGTAGCAACATAGGATTTATTTGTCTTAATTTCTTCCTAAATGGTTTGGCCTCCTCTTTCAATGGGATCTTATGCTCAATGAAAGTTGTGTCATATGTTTTGAGGTCTTCATAGGTCCATGCAAACACATCAGAAAATTCTGTTAATAAATTAGTATACTTGGCCCTTTGTTCGTTCGACAGGCTGCTTGACAACTTGAAAAATTTTGGATTCCTCTCTATGCCAATATTGCACTCAGATACGTCGACATCCTCATTTGAGATTTTACCCTTTATTTCCACATCATTTCTGTCAAACAGTCTCTCCAAAGGAACCAGTCCCTTTGGGATGTGATTGTTGGGTAATTGTACAATGTGATGATCAACAATTTTGTTCATAAAAACATCAGTATGAGGATCTATTCTAGAGTTAAGATCTTGATCAATGTGTAATGTAGAAAAATCACCAACGGTCTCCAAGAACCTTTTGATATCAATATCATCCTCAAATACTTTCCAATGCTTGATATTGTCAGGTATAGAGGGTCTATATTTTACTTCTATATCATACCTGAATTTAGGTGGCAGAGGGACTGTAAAATTGCTTACTGAGACAACCAAATAATCATCCATGAAGTTTTCTTCTCTGGGAACAAATGAAATGTTAAAAGCTAAGAAAAAACTGTCAATGAGGTCCCACACTTCATTTCTATAACTTCTGAGCTGAGGGTGTTTGTCCTGATAAGTATTTCTGATCTGCTGGACGATCAACTCAGCATCCCCAAACACTGATATCTCTTTAATCCCCATGTCTTTTGCAGCTCTCAAGCCCAAAACAAGAGCTTCATACTTTGTCACATTGTTGGTAGCTTCAAATTCTAACTTGTAGGATAGAGATATAATTTATTGAATAGGTGAAACAAGGACCACTCCAACACCAACACCTTCTCTAGAAGAGGATCCATCAATTTTTTTTTTCCAAACAAAGTTAATCGAAGGAGAATATTCACAGAGAGTAAGGGACTATTTTCTAATCTCGAGAGGAGGTTTAGGGGTATCAATGAGCTGTAATAGTTGGATCCCAAATCAGTTTCAAGGGAAAATATAGGATGATTGGTGGGGTTTGCCTCATCACTGATAATGTAGGCCAACTGAGCCTCTCTATACAGTCTTCTATGCTCCCCTCTAAAGACTGGAATGGTAGCATATGTGAGGTCCATATACAATGTTCCTCCAAGACTTTTTATCCAATATCTTGACAAGAGCATGCCAAACTTGGGGAGAACATCGGGTACCACAATACCCATGACCATACTTTTCATGGGTAGCTGAATCAAGGTCATAACTAGATCTTTGATAACCCCAAGACATTGCACCCTCCTTGAATCAAAAGAATATCATGATAAGATTTTGTGATTTCTAATCCGGGTTCTTCCATGAAAATTTTGGGCATGATATTATGAGATGCCCCTGAGTCTATCAAATAATTATACAACACCTTATCATGTATTTTCAGGGATGTATAGAAGGGAGGGGATGAATCATCTCTATATTCTACCATACGACCTAAGATGACTGCTGGTTTTTCACCTTGGAGATTTACTAAATCTGTGGAATGGCAAGATGGCTCAGACTGCAATAGATTAGAGAGGGATTTTTTGAAGTCTTCATTCTTGACCAGTTCTGAGAGGGGCATAGGGATTCTAATTTTTTGAATTTCATGTTCAAAGATAAAGGAGGAAGGGGGCTTCATAATTTTTCTAACTTTTGGGACATGAACTTTAGCTATTGGCAAGGGATTCTAAGTTTTCTTTTCTTTCTTGTTATTGGTTGTATCTTTGGAAAGATTATCTACTCTGGAAGGCTGATCAGGGATTTCCAAATTATCTTCTTTTTTCTTTGACCTGAGGTTATATTTATTGGGACTTCTATTGGCCTTCTCCCCCTTACTCAATTCATTTATTTGGTTTTCTAAGAAAGACTCCTTGTATGCATATTGGGTCAAATGGGAAAAAGGGGAGGTGTCTCCAAGACAATGAATTTAAGGATCAAGCTCTTCTTCCTCCCTTTCTTCATCAACAACGAGGTTATTTTGGAGAGGGGTTTAGATTTTATGATCATCCCTATCTCTGCTTCTGGGCTCTCTTGGAAGTATCTGAGGGATATTATTTGGTGTTCTAAAGTTGACTCCTCTTTCAGCATTTTGGGTAGCTTTATAACCTTGCTTCCCTTCAAATTTCATATTCTCCATCTCTGTAGATAGGGTTTTCACTATCTTGTTCAATTCATCCACTTGAGGGTGGGATGCAAAAGAACCAGAGGTTGAGGCCTCAGATCTCCCCCTTCCTCTATCTCTGTCAGCTTTATTTTTAAGTCTGTCAACTGCCAACACATTGGATTATACTTCTAGTATTTAATCTTGCATATGAGGCAAGGAAGCAACTCTTCTTTCTCTTAACAGGAGGCAGAAATCAGGGTCAAAATCACTAGCATAAGTGATTTTGGCAGAGGCTTCTGTAGGCTTTATTTCAACAGGGAGAAGTCAGAGACAGATTCTCCCTCCTTTCTCTTTAGGATCTCAAACTTTGTGATATAATACATAAAATATTTTGTATCCCCCCACTACCTCAAGAAAACATCATCTAAAGCCTCAATCCCAATAATGAATCCTAGGGCCAATCCTCTAAACCAGTTTATAACCTCACCATCGAGGCTCTAGACAAAGACTCTCACCCACACATATTTGTTTTCGATATTTAGATTGTTTGTGTAACTGTTATAGGATAAATCTGTGAGTGCGGACACAAACCGATCTCCCTAGATCCACCTGATATCTAGAACAAAATATGACAGAATAATACACTTTCCCTAGATCTAGCCTATTGAATGAACTAAGAGGTAAGGATTATGGACATACCTTATGAACGATTTACTTAGGTCTTTTTTGTTCCAAGCTTTGCTCCAATGCTCTCGTCCCGTCCAGATCACAACAGAACGAACCAATCAAAGTAAAGGCATATTAATATATTCAATAGCTAGTCTATACATATGATCAAGGAATTATGTAATAAAGTGACATCATCTTTATGGGAAAGGGACATATTGCTGTATTGAATTAATTGAATGTGAAACTTACAACCTGAGCCTTGATGTCATAGGTCTCCTTTCGATGGCTTCTAGCTCTGACACACACACTTGCTCATGCATGAAGAAAATCAACTACTTGTGATGGCCTTGTTGTTGTCTCTAGCTACTGTAGCATCAGTCCTCCATACAGTCTTGCACTGATTCTCTAATCAATCTCTTGCTAACTTGCTGCTTGCTTAACTTCACCCTTTCCATGAGCAATCTCCTCAATATATAGGAAGAGATAGATTAGTTACTTGGATAGGGAATGATCCCAAGATATCTGGAATGCCAGCACCTGAATAACCATTCGAAAGCCAACTCATCCTTCTAGAAGATTCTCTTCTAGAAGGTTCGAGATATTTATATTTTTTCCCCTTAAGAGCATGTTCGCACCCTAATAATGAGTACAGTGCGAGAAGTTGCACCCCAGATTCAGGTAGCCTGCGAGAATCAGGCATTCTCGCAGGAGAATATATAAGTAGCCCGCGAACATGTTTCAAAATGTGAGTTCTGGAAGAAGACAACTGTAACTTTTCTCAGGAAAGTGTTCTTGGTAAAGATCTTGATTTTCCATCATCATAACATCATCATGACATCATCACCATGACCAAATTTGTGGATAACAGAATTCCCCCCAAAGGCTGAGAGCGGAACCAGTGACAGTCGATAGACTTTGTAAGCTGCATGTGTGTGTCAAGAACCAAAAGCACATCTAATCAGAGACCTGCAAACATCCAAGCATCAGTAGAATATCATGTATATCAAATCCGAGGTAGGCATTCCCATACTCAAATCATAGACTGATGACATCATAAAACAAGATCATGGCCACTAATCATACACTGTGGATCCATTGCGTCATAATATAGCACAGCCACCTGAATACACTGTGGATTTGTGCGACAAATTTTAAATCAAGACGACATAGCCACGAAACATACACAGTGGATCTATGTGTCGCAAAATATACATACTCCATCGCAACCTGGATTACATAGACAATATCCAGGGTCTTCAATCTCATCGCTCAAAAGTACAAATCTAACCATGTGATTAGATGTGTTGAAGTCGAACATGATAGAAACCACTTGACTACCGGTCATTGATGTATACCGTTAACAAGTGCGAGGGAAATCACCATTGATGTCAATGACTCCCAAGGTACGATAGTACAATCCATCAACTGTGAATAAATGAGTTGATGTCAAACACTCGACGGAATCTCTCGATCAGGGGTCAATGATGAAAACCTACTGTCGAAAGCGAGAAACTTGCCATTGAGGCATGCAAGCTTCAAGGTACTAAATAATTTCTAAGTCTTGATTCCAGATAATGTGCTGAAGTCGACAGAATAAGACTCGTCACAGGAGGGCCTGGATGTATCCCACATCAGTGACATGAAATGAGTAACAAAGTTTGAAAGTGAAATAGAGCATGTAACAATTGGACTTTGGACACAGGGAAAGCCGACACAGAATGAAAGTATAACTGCAGATGGCCGACTCAAAAGAGGTTTGGACTGCTCTTGAACATATGGATGACACGGCCAATGATTTGGCAGCATTGACTCAAAGACGACACATGGAAAGACCTTGTTATTGAATTGACTGAGACAAATGGATTTCCCAAACCAGCTTCAAAATGATGAATAGGGGGTGTCATGTTCAAGAGAGACACTTACTGCCAATTAACACAAAGATGAAACATATCCCTTTCCCAAATTTCCCCCCACCATTTCTGGCAAGTACCTCTTTATTTTTACGCAAGCTTGAAGATGATCACATATGCTTGTTGATATAATCTCATCCTTCGGACGAGTCCCTCGGAGTATTTTTAACGAACTCTAAGAAGGAGTGGTTCGGTCCCATCACGGGTCAGTCAATGTTTGTTTAACGAGTCCAGAGATAGAAAAATGGAAGGTTTTTAAGGATTATAGAGTTTGGAAAAACACTCAAAAGAGAACTCTCTGAGTTCCTTTTTCGTACAATAGTCCAACGAGACCGAAAAAGGGTTAAACTATCGCTCGAAGGACGTGTAACTTCAAATACTTTAATGAGCATGAAAAGAGCAAGATCACTCGACAATCTTTTCATATTTAGGGAGTCGTGAAAAGAGCTTAAAGTTAACTCCAGGGGGGTTCCTTTTTCGTGTAACCACATCGAGCCCGGAAAAGAGATAAAACAACGCTCGATCATGTTCTAGGTTTTTCGCAAGTGCAAGAACGGATAAAAGGCACTTGAGCTTTTAGATTAGAACCATAAGAAACAAATAAAAACACATCATATCGCAAATTTTTTTTGTCCATAATCATCTGCATTGGGTACCTGCAAGTCATTTTACTCACTTCCGCATTAGAAATTAGGGTAAAATAGTGAATAAACATGAAAAACCCACTTTTATTATGGTAAAAAGTAAATAAAACAAATTTACAATTCATTTTACCATATTGTTTTACCCATTTACCATTTTAGTGCAAAACACCTCCATTTTACCTCCGATCTTCATCGTCGATTTTCGGGAGCTTTGGGGCATCATTCCACGAACCGTCTAGATCAGATTGGTAAGTTCTCCATTCTCTAGATTTTCATGGTTTAATTTCATGATTTTAGTGGCTAAATTTCAAGTTTTGAGTTAGTTTTTGAAACCCTATGCGTGAAGGAGGATTCTCGCAGGCTGCCCATACGGGGCCTGTGAGAAGTCCTCATTCTCGTAGGTGGGCTTGAGCTACAGTGCGAGAAGTTCACACTGTGCGCTATAAGCCACCTGCGAACAACACAGAGCCCAATTTGTTTTATAATATTTAGCCAATAAAACCAATTTTTCTCATGTTTTAGATCATTAACTATCTTCACATGGTTGCCATGCAGGTTAATAACCATCACAATGGTGATCGAATGGAGAGAAAGGGAACACGAGGATTATAATGCAACCGCCGAAAATCACCCTCCGACTCTTGCTGCTTTAAGAGATTGTGGTCTCTTGAAGTATTTCCGCATACCGGGCATGAGAGCCCAAGTTCGATTGCTAGAACACTTAGTCTGGATGTGGGATCCAGATCAACAGGTTTTTAATGTCGGTGCTCACACTTTGACGATCGACATTGAGGATATCTATTTCCTAACTGGGTTGTCAAGACGGGGTTCTTATGTTAGTTTGACTGGTAACCGCAGGGGTGGTATGAAAATGAGTGAGTATTGCCGAGAGTATTGCGTGCCAGAGGATGAACGACAAAAAGAAAAAGTGGCCATTTGGGGAGTGACTGATATAACTCTCCGTACCATTGTCTTCACTATAGCTCAGATGGTAGGAAGTGCTGCCCCGCATATGGCTCTGCAGAGCTATTTTCAGTATGCCCTCGAGTGTATTGAGCCCCAGGTCTTCAACTGGGCTGACGCAGTGTTACACAACCTCAAGAAACAACTGACCAAATGCAGGCGTGGAAATATAAAGCAGTTTGGTTATGGATCACTGATAGTGTCCTTCTTCTGTGAGAGGGTCCCAGTGTATAGGCTGATTGGCACTTTTCGGGTCCCAGGGATCCACGGATGTTACGATGGTGCCAACTCATGGCTAGACATGTGACAGGAACGATTGTCAGGTATGACGATCGCTTCTTCGACTGGCTTCAAGGCCAGGTCCTGATGATAGAGGATTATGTGTATGCTGGTTTGGACTTTCATGGCGATCCTGACCTTGCCCTTCCCGAAGACGCACAGTGGGGAGATATTGGTAAGAAGTACACCAACTTTTATCTTTTAGATGTTTTTGTATTTTCAACATATTTGAATGTTTTTGGTTTTATAGAATCATCCAAAGACTAACACCAAATTTTTTATTGATAACACAGATGTTGCGGCATATAGACCAGCTGGTAGTTCTCCTGTCCAGCATCGAGGAGAGGCAGCAGTTGCAGTCCCCCAGTATGCCGAGGACTATCTAACAGTGGAGAAAAACTTAGAGGGTTTGATGACTGATATTCCAGATATGCCTCTGGAGGAGATCCCACGACGCGATCAACGTCACACCGTGGGAGTCTCTGCCTCTATGGGTCGTTTTCTCCGCAGAGTTGCTAGGACCTTAGTGTGCTATCGTGAACATCATTGATGTCACTATGTAGAATCCATGGGCTTCATTTTTGATATTTTGGTCTTCGGACACATTTTGTAAAACAAACTTTGATCTTTATATATACATGGGTTCTACCGACTTACTTTACATGGTGTACATTTTAATGTGTTTGATTTTATAAATGATTTAAATGCCTCTCTAATACATAATTAGCTAAAGCGTCTATCAATGTATTAAGACTTCTCGGAATGTGTTGATATTCTATGTAATCAAAATGTCTTTCCAAGAGGTGAATCCGCAAATATATCCTTAATAAAGTAGGACTTCAAATAGAATATACATTACTGAGCTGTAGTACTACCAACTGCAAGTCAAGTCGAACAACCAAATAACGAATTTTGAGAGATACAACATCAACCAATAATTCAACCACGGCGCTATACTCTGCAATGTTGTTGGTTGCTCGGCCAAGACATATACCTCATAGAGATATGAGTTTGTTTGTTGGGGCATAGATTTCCCAAGCAGCGGAAGCTAGGTTCCGAGTACTACGACTAGCACCGTCGGCGAAGCCAATATAAGGTAGCGAATACTCCGACATCTGGCAATCAAAACACAACGTCACGTAAGGGTAGAGACTAGATAACGTCAAAACAAAACTAAAGTAACACACTCACGTAGTATGAAACATAAAATACAAGTACTCATGCACAAATGACTTATGCGTAGTACTTCTTTAAGTACAACCCATTCCTGGGTTCACTCAAAGGTACACCATCATAATCAACTAGTTAATACGCTCCTTTTTCCAACACTCTGCTAACAATGTAAGGCCCACGCCACATTGGTTCGAATTTCCCAGCTCCTAGGACATCTTTATCTTGTTCATATAGAAGGACGAGATCTCCTTCAGAGAAGACACGAGGTTTGACATGCTTGTCGTACTGTGCCTTAACACGTTTCTTTTGGGCTTCTATTACAAGAGTAGTGTCACGGCGAGTCTCGTCTAATCGCATCAAATACAACAGACGTTCCTCTTCGGCAGAAGTATTAGGTAAGATCTCTACGGCTAGATTCAAAGACGATATCTCACATTCTATTGGCAGAATGGCTTCCATGCCATAAACTAATCGAAAAGGCGTGAATCCCGTGGCAGACTTAACAGATGTCCGATATGCCCACAATGCTGAAAATAACATTGTGTGCCAGCTGGTTTTATGGATTCCTATCATCCATCGAATCATAGTTATAAGAACCTTATTGATGGCTTCGACCTGGCCATTGGCCTGTGGATAATAGGGTGTTCAGCTATCATGACGAAGGCCCAACTTCTCTGTAAGTTCAGACACCATATTATTTCTAAAATGACTACCGTGATCGGTAACGATAGCCTGAGGGACACCAAAACGAGTGATGACATGGTTGAAAAGGAATAAGGCTGCAGTCTTCCCAGTATTATCAAATGTCGGCATTGCCTCGGCCCACTTTGTGAAATAATCAACAACTACGATAATGTAACCATGCCCCCCGACCGAGTGAGGGTGACATGTCATGAAATCAATGCCCCATTTAGAAAAAGGACCTACGGAGACTACAGGATGAAGGGGAGCAGGATGCAATCGGATCTTCTGATTATAGGTCTAGCAGGCATGACACTTCTGAACAACAGTAATGTAGTCAGTGAATAGAGAAGGCCAAAAGTAACCTGCACGTAAGATCTTCTGGGCAGTAGCATACCCAGACATATGACCACCACATGCTCCGGAATGGCAATCATTTAAATCTTTCTCAGCTTCGTCAAAATTCAAACAACGTCGAAAGACAGAGTCAATGGCTCGACGGTAAAGAGTATCACCGAGGATAATATAATGACGTGCTTGATAACGAACACGACGTCGTTCATTACTGGACAAAGAAGGTCGGAAAGTTTGAGTTTGGAGATATATAATGATATCTCCGTACCAAATATCGTCGGTACTGATAAGGAAAAGTGACTCGTCAGGTAACGAATCGACTGCTACCTTTTTCGTGGCAGTGTGGGGAAAATCACAAATTAACTCAGCGAAAACTAGAGATTTCTTCGACGTGGCACGATCGAATTCCAAATCGAACTCTTGGAGAATAACAATCCACTTGGAGTACTTGCCCCCCAACAATTGACGTGTCAAAATGTGTTGCATGGGGTTACAGTGTCAAATCACTGTAGTCTTCCTGGAGAGAATATAATGACGAAAACGTTGGACTGCTTGGACAGCAGCCAAGGCCAGCTTCTCAACATGTTGGTACTTGATTTCAGTGGATGATAAACTTCTACTCAAGTAATAGATAACATGTTCATCGTGGTTTTCATCCTCTTGAATGAGGACCATGCCTATAGTATACTCGGACGCAGCTAGATAAAAAAAGTAATCTCAACTATAATCCGGAGGAAAAAGAAGAGGAGCTTTTGTGAGGGACAAATTTAAAGCTTCAAAAGCGTTGTTAGCAACTTTATCCTAGACAAACTCTGAACCTTTCTTTAGAAGACGTGTGAAACCTCGAGTAATCTCAGCGTAATTTGGGATGAAACGACGAAGAACGTTTGCTTTCCCTGCAAACTTTGTAATTGATGCAAAGAAGAAGGAGGAGGGAGATTAAGAATCGCCTCGACCTTGATAGGATCTACCCGGATCCCATGGCGTGAAACAATGAAACCAAGAAGACGACTGGATTCTACGCAAAAGACACATTTATGAGGATTTAGGCGAATGCGATAGAATCGACAACGAATAAAAATTGCTCGGAGGTGAGTAGGGTGATCGACTCGACGTAAATAATGAGCTGGCAAATCGTCCAAATAAGGTTGAACAATATGCTTGATATCGTGAAATGCGTAAGACATAGCACGTTGGAACGTAGCACCTACGTTCTTCAGACCGAAAGGAAGTTTTCTGTAGGCGAAAGTACCCCAAGGACATATAAAATCCATTTTATGTTGGTCCTCAGGAGCGATATTGATTTGATTATAGCCGAAAAATCCATCCATGAGGGAAACGATTTCACTACTGGCACAGTCATCAACGATTTGGTCAATGAAAGGGGTTGGAAAATTTTCCTTTGGACAAGATTTGTTGATATCCCGATAATCAACACAAACGCGTATACTACCACCCTTTTTATCAATCGGTACTGGGTTGGAAACCCATTCTGTCAATGCCACGGGATAAATAAAACCGGCTTTAAGAAGTTTTTCAACTTCGAGTTTAATGGTTGCTGCTTTACGTGGATGGACAGGATGGAGGCGCTGCCAGACTGGTTTAGCTCTGGGGTATGTATTAATCTCATGAACAACGATAGCAGGGTCAATACCCAGCATCTCTTCGTAACTCCATGCAAAAATATCACAAAATTCTTTAAACAAGGAAGTATAAGTGACAATTTCGTCGGGAGAACACGAAGGTCCAATATGAACGTTCTTGACTATCCCAGGTTTCACTGAAATATCTATGGGCATCGTGGGTGAAATGTTACTGAGGTTCCCTTCCGCAAACACATCTCGTGTAGATTGGGAAACCGTGGATATAACAACAATGGTCGACGGAGTCGAGATCCGCTGATAATTCTCAAGAGTCTGTCGTTCCAGAAACAAGATGGAACGATGATGCCCATCGTCCCAAGGGGTATCTTCCATGACGGACATGATCATCTCGTCAGTGGGAAAGATGACACGGAAAGGATCAGGAGACAACTCGTCAAAAGAAGAAGTAGAAGGGGATGCC
>ML825346.1:4527-23986 GCA_009831015.1 Picea engelmannii | reverse complement strand
TCTTGTTTCACTCACATTTAAACTCATATTATCACTTTATCCTATCTTTCCAAAGGTATACAACGTCTCTTCTCTTTACTATATGTTTAATCTGTTTTGCATATAATTTTACATCACTCTCGTACTTAACCATTGATTAGAAAGTTTGTTTTACATCACTCTTATATGTTTAATCTGTTTTGCATTCTGTTGCAGGAGACTAGGATATCCTATTCCAGTTTAGAAAGTCGATCTGACTAAGAATAGGACTCAGATATACACCTATAATTCGTTGATCAATTGTATCAAAGGGATTCTCCTTTTTAAATAAGAAGAAATCATCATTCGAAGGGGGATCATCGATTTTTGTACCAAGAAGGTTTTACAGAGAAGGACATACTTCATTTCAGATTGTAATATGATATATTGACAGATGAATAAAAGACTGTTCTGAGCATTTATCTCTAGCCTTTTCGTTTCAGGGGAATCTTGTGAGAAGGGAGGGCCCACCTTCTTCATAAGATTCACCCGTTAGTTTTGTAGTGTGTTAGTGTGATCTCTGTTTATGCCTTGATTAAATTCTATTTTGCTGAACACTACTTTATTGAATTCTGTTTTGTTGAAACACTACTTTACTGAACTTTGTCTTGCTGAAAACTCTGCTTTACTGAACGTTACATTGTTTTCATGTGATTCATGCTTGGGTAATTGTTAATCATTTTAGTTAGCAATCATGTTTGATGAATTTATGAAAGCTTGGTAATCAGAAATAGATGTTGAAGTTTCCTGCTTAGGAAATAGGGTCTTGTTCTCTGTTAGAGATATTAGCCTTCAGTGCATTAATGAGTTTATGAAAGTGTGCTAATCAGAAACAGGTGCTGAAGTTTCCTGCTTAGGAAATAGGGTCATGTTCTCTGTTAGAGATAGTAGCCTTCAGTGCATTAATGAGTTTATGAAAGTGTGCTAATAAGAAACATGTGTTGAAGTTTCTTGCTTAGGAAATAGGGTCCTGTTCTATGTTAAGAGATAGATAGCCTTCAGTGTGTGTGTCAATTATTTCAGTTAAGCAATGAGTTCATGAAGTGTGATGATCGGAAACAGGTGCTGAAGATTCCTGCTTTGGGAATAGGGTCCTGTTCTCTGGTTACAGAATAGTTGGTCTTTCCTGTTGCAGTATCTTGTTGTTATTTTAATGTAATCTAGGATTCTTCAATTAATCATTTCTTTAAACTTTGAGCTCTGCAATAGGTAGATTGCTTTCCTGTAATTCAAGTTAGAACTTCAGTTTGTTCAAGGCAAGTGTGATTAATATAGTTTTTATACAACTCTAGGTTGCTTTTGAGATTGAGCATATATAGTGCATGGTTACCTTTGAAATAAACAGACTTCCCTGGGTTGAAAATTTATGTAGCACTTGATTGTTTAGATTAAATAAGAAATTATAGTGACCAACAATGTTCTTGGAGGCTCTTAAATTTTTTTTTATGAACTTGCTTTGCTTTATTGGAGCGATTGGTAGGAAATCCTTTGATCAACTTGGAAGAGTTGAAGGGAACTCCTTCGAGAAGATCGTAAGAGTTGAAGGGAACTCCTCTGAGCAAATCAGAATAGTTGAAAGGAACTTTACCGAAAATTTCTTAAAACTTCCACTTTGAATAATTTCTCAATTTTTTCAAGCGAATCACGAGTTACTAGGAGAATCTTTTGTTTGATCAAAGGGACTTATCATAATTTTCTTTAGGTTTAAAAAAAATAAAGAGGCTCCATTTTAGGAAAGTATTCAAATAAGATGTAAAATGGAGGGGTTGTAGTGCTAGTCACAACAAATGGAGAAACATTGGGTGAAGCCTTAGATCTCTACGAAATTAGTTAATTCTTAATTTTGTTAGGAGGGAAACTCCATCACACAAAATCGCAAGGAAGAAAAATTTAATAGGTCCCATGACTTGCATATTGAAAATATCTAGGTGACTCAAAGAGTGGTGAGACTCGTTAAACTTAAACATATTGCTTTCAAACTTATATCATACATTATAATGAATGCCTGAAGGGAAAATGAAGAAAGTAAAGTAAAAACAAAACATCTAGAATGTTAAGAATACAAGTATGATGCATTTCTCTAGTATTTATCCACTATCAGTGAGTGTCCATAGCCTTGGTAGAGTCACCCCGGTTTCACAAGCCTTTCTCTGCTTCCAACGAGCTTCCATAGCCCTGACGAAGATACTTTCATGTCCCATGTGATCTATAAATCCTTTCTCTAAGCCTTTACCTTTTATAATATTTTATTCTCTTTTGTTTAGAGATATAGGTGGATTGGGGGATTCCAGTTAACCTTTAAAGGAACTAGGGATGACACATGTGACAATGAGATCTCCTAACTTGATTATATATAATAAAACCTCTTGAGTCACGATTTCTAACCTACTACATACATCTCATCTAGACCATTTCGTTTAGATCTTGTAACATAGCAATATGTTGTTTACTATAGTCTCTTGGCTCTCTGTTTTCCTAGTGTATTTTCATATTGACAAGCTACGTTCCTCTACCAGATATTAACTTGTAAGAGTGAACAAAGGGTTCGCATATCTGGGAGAGGAGTAGAATGGACATCCTATTTCATAAATGTTTAGGAAATCTGCACCGAATGTGCTACTTTTAAGCATGTGACTCACTTTAGGTTGTAAGAAATACAAAATGACAAGGGAATCCAACAAGAAGGACAAGGGAATCCAACAAGAAGGACAAGGTAAAACCAACAATCAAACAAATCAATAAAACTCAAACTAACTAAGGAAACACAAGTCAAAAGAAAAAAACTAGAAACAAGTTTTATTTATGTACAAGTGACCAGTAGCCTTAAGTTCTAACTGATATAATGTTTTAGGACATGGCCATTAACATGGAGAGAGTCAATTTATCCTTGAAGGTTAATTAAAAAGTACCTTGACCAATCCTTTCTTTGATAAGGTAAGGAACAAACCAAAGTTGTTGAAATTTTGTATGCTTCCCTTTATCTTCATGTGGTTTATCCCATTTTAGGCCTAGATCCCCAACTTGTAATTCTTTCTCACCTCCAGATTTCTTATCAAACAAACGTTTAATTGTTTGTTGGTGAGATTTAAAATTGGTTTTAGTCTTGTTGCGTATTTCTTAAAGGTTAAACAAGGTATTTGTACAACTTTGGATAACTAGGAATTCTCTTTCTCAGGACTATTGTGTAAGTTGGAGAGAGGGCAGGTAAATGTTCAAGGTTAACACAATTTCTTTCCCATACACAAGAAAATAAGGTGATGTTCCAATGGAGGCTTTTGGGGTGACACGATCTGGGTAGAGAGCATTTTGTAATGCATTGTGCCAATTTCTCTGGTGATCGACCACAGTTCTCTTTAAGATATGAATGATGTTCTTGTTCGTGGATTCTACTAGGTTATTTCCTTGGGGGTAATAGTTAGTTGAACATAAACTAATCCCCTTTTCCAATGGATACTCAGATAATTTCAAAGATGAAAAGTAAGAAACATTATAAAATAATAAAGAGTTGGGAATACCAAACCTCATAATAATGTGTTTCTCAAGAAAATTAATCACTACCTCTTCGTTCACTTTGAATAAAGGAATTGCTTCAATCCAACGTGTGAAATAATCAGTTACGTTTAGAATATACCTGTGTTGTTTGGATGAATGATGATTTATATCACAAATAATATCTAAGCCCCATTGCTCGAATGGTTCTTCCACTTCTACCGGCTGGAGAGGAAAAGAGGCATTTTGTTCTCTCCCTACTGCTTTTTGACATGCTTCACAACTTCTCGAGTACGCATGAGCATCCTTGAAGAGGTTGGGCCAACATTATCCCTCTCTTATCACTTTATGATTTGTTGTGTCTCTTGAGAAATGAACACTAGTTGGTCCATCATGCATATCTTGCAGCACCTTATCAACTTCTTGTTTTTCGAGACATCTAAGCAACACTCCACCATAATTCTTTTTGAACAAGATGCCATGTAATAATTGATACTCTAAATATTTCAGCCACAATGATATTTTTTTCTTAGCATTGAGATGATCTGGAGTGGTTCCATGCTATAAATAATACTTAAGACCATTGTAACATGATCCTTTAATGGCTGGAACATATGGAACTTGTTGTGTATACATGATCTATTCATCTTGCCAACTATCCTCTTCTTGTTCTTCGACATCAACTCCTTGGGTTACTAATTTACACAATCCTTGACCCTTTATGATGTTGGAATGTTTAAATTCAAGGTCATACAATTGCATATCCATCATCCAATTTCCTTGTCTTTCACCCAATTCCTTTTGAATGAACAAGGATCTCACTTCAGGGTGTGGGATGATGAATTTAGTATGATTTCTTAGGATATACAGTATGAACTGATTGATTAATTTATGGATGGAAAATAATTTCTTGTCCACCAGAGGATAATTCAGTTCAACACCTTATGGTCATAAAAGCAGTAGGGTATTTGTCTCCTTGGTCGTCCTTTTGTGTGAGTACTGCTTCTAGTGAATGCTCATATACAAATGTATATAGAAGGAAATATTTTAAAAATCAAGACTCTGAAGAGACGATGCATTGGCTATAGAGATTTCAATATTTTCAAATGATTCCTTTTCCAGAGCTATCCATTTGAATTGTACTTCCTTTTTAATAATCTTTTGTAAAGATTTTACAATCTAAGTAAAGTCTGGAACGAATCTTCTGGCGAAATTAATTCGACCAAAAAAATATTGCATGGAAATCTTGTTGTGCAATGGAGAGATTTGTAAAATGGCTTTGGTTCTCTACAGATCCACTGAAATTCCTTCTTTTGAGACAATGTTTCCCAATAAAATTCATTTTGAAATGACGAATACACTTTTCTTTGGATTAAGCAAAATTCTGTATTTTCTACAACACTCAAAAATATGGTTGAGATGTTTTGGGTGGTCTTCTCTTTATTTTGAATAATTTGTAACATCATCAAGGAAAACCACCATTCTTTGTCTCATTAATCCTTTGAAAGGAATGTCCATTTTTCTTTGAAAGGTGGCTCCTTCATTCATAAGACCAAAAGGAATTCTCTTGTAAGCACAAGTTCCCAATTTAGTTTGAAAAGTGGTCTTTAATCGGTCTTATTCTGCCACAAGAACTTGGGTGTATCTCGAAAATTTGTCTAGTAAGGCGAATAGTTGATATCCAAAGATGAGTTGTAGGATTTGTTCCATTGGGGGAACTGTATAGTTATCTTTGTCAGAAGCACGATTTATATTTGTGAAACCTATACAAATTATTATTTCTCCCGAATTTTTCCTCATAGGAACCATATTAGATACCCAAGTCGAATGTCTTACTTTAAAATTATTTGGGCATCTAACAACTTCTTGAGTTCCTTCTGTATAAGAGGTTCGATAGTAGGATGAATCTTCCGGATATTTTTCTGAAACTACTTGATTCCTTATTTGATGGGAATCACATGTTGTATTATTCGTGTATCATAAGTCTTCAATTCATCATATGTCCAGGAAAAAACATCTCGATACTTCTTGAATAATTATATGAACGTATGTTTTTATGAATCTGAATAGCAGGTTCCCAGGTTGACATACTTGGGTTGTTCAKATGTTCCCAAATTGAAMAATAAATGAATCATCATGGAGTTTTTGTTCTTTGGATTAGTTGGCCTCCTGAACTTAGATTGTAAATCAAATAAATTTTSAAKATTCAAAACATTCTTTGGAACACAATTTGTTTTGATCTTATTAGTTTTTTCTTGATAAGCTTCYAACTCTTGTTGATGAMTTTCATCATCAATCACTGAGTTTTGGAACATGTCTGAACTAKTAAGGAAGTTGACAATCTAAGAATCATAGTCGAATACTCTCCAAATTGTAAYGTTGTTAGGTACGGATGACCTAAACATTAGTTCAACTGAAAAACCATCGTCATGAGGCATAAATGCAGATGTTGCATTRGTGAAAATAWMAACATCTACATTTTGATCATGGGGTATATAATTAAWATTAAATGCATCAAATGAATAAAGAAGATTCCATACCTCTTACTAATAGGATTTCAGATGCAGAGACARGAAATGAATAGTATTTCTTACATGTCAAACAATAATCCTCGAGTCACMTAACACTTTCATATGTTTTACCTCAAGGTCAATGGCCTTCTTGAGACCTTGCACTAAGGATTCATATTCAACAGTCTTTTTGGTGCATTCAATATMTGATCGACATGATATGAGAATTTTTCCTTGAATGGGGTCGATCAGTACACATCCTATGTYGACTCCATCCTAAGTTTTAGAATCGTCAAAGGACATGGTCCACATGTTCGGGATGTTAGTTTTTTTAGTCAAAMTAAATCCTAAGTTAGTAAGTAAGAGACAAGAACCACTATGTGCTCGATGGAAGAGGCCTAATTGTAGTTCAAATGGCATCTCARAAKTCTGATYTTTGTAACAACCATAATCAATCTCRAAAAAATAATTTCCTAGGATGGAATGAGGAAAGCTAATGGGTTCATTTTTACCTTCTAATTATGTCACTGTGTGCTTCATGTGTGCTTCACTATTAACCCATATTTGATTTGATTTAACTTTATAGGGAAACCACAKATGAGACCAATCAATAGTGAAATAACCTTGGAGTTTGGCYGACCAATCTCTACTTAGGAGCAAACCATAAMTTTCTGGGATGTCTACCATAACTATGTCTATAGTCTGATGAACTATTGGATTGGATGACATTCTAATTARCACATCTCTAAGTTCCCATTTCACTTTAACATATGTTATGTCTCAATGGATAATATTGATTTTTGTTATTTGTGGGACAAAATTTATCTTTTGGAAAATAGAAAAAGGCATGATGTTGGAAGAGGCACCAAAATCTGCTAAACAATTATGAACATTGAAATTGAAAATTTCATAAGTAAGCAGAAAAGGTGGTATCTGTGATTTTGAAAAAGTACCTATGCTAGCTGCATTTATAGCTGATGCTATTTATACCTTGTGTATTTTTGGTGTATTTTTTCCAGAGTCTAAGCTTTCAGCAACTGCAATAGTTTATGTTTGAGTCTCTTGGGGCTTGAAAGCATCATGTAGAAGTTTACGTTGTTGTGGAAGCGAGAAAATATTGAACATGGAGATATTAGATTTAATTTTCTTCATGTCTTCTATTAGCGTTGGAAGTCAACTCAAGATTTCTATTCAGTCAAGCCTAGCACACCTTTTTTCAAAATGTTCAATAGGGGTTTTAGAGATGGATAAATCCTTTTTTGGTTTGAAAGGAAATAATGGTTTGATCTATTAAGATCACTTACCTAGGTGCAGAAAGTCAGTTAAATAAAGATAATGGCTAGGGACTTAAAGTTTTGGGTGATGTGATTGAGATAAGGGAAAGAAAAAACTGATAAATCCACCAATAAAAAAATCTTGTCCTTAATGTCCTTATACAATAGAAGAATAAACCTTTATCTAGAAATAATTCCAAATAAGATTTAAGCAGAAGAAACACCAATGCGACAAAGATTACTGAAAATCCTTTAAAGCAACCTTCTTAGAACATAGGAATTTGTCATAACATCATATACCATCAACAAAGTGTTTCAAAAGAAAACAGGAAGATGATAAACATAGAAGGAACACAAAACTAACCATTAACTTTATTAGTAGCTGAAGTCTTTACATAGGCAAGATGAATCAAAACAGTCTTTAGATATAAAATATCAAGCCAAAACAGGGATCAAACCCTTTCTTCCTCTACTTCATGACATATATAGAGTTTTACATCAGCTTCATACATTCATGATCAATTTGATATTTAGGGATATCTCAAATCTAACTCCTATAGGAACTGAGGGTGAATTTTTCCTATATCTATTGATATATAGAAATGGAAAACAATTACAATTTAGATCCTATAATATAGGAAACAAATTTGCATAGAGATAGGTCCTTTGTTGAATTGATTACACCTGGATGGAACGTTGCATTCTTCACCTAGTCTTCATAGATCCACCTGATCCTCTGTGATCCATCTGATCCTCAGTTTGACAACTCGAAATAGATAACTGATTTGCATTGGCATCCATGAAAAATAGGTTGTAGATCAACTTTAAAAGGAATATCATACTCTTTCTTCTGATTCCATAAAACATTTACCTCCTCATCTTCTTTTCTCCATCACAAAAATGCAAATTGGTATCTTTTACTACAAAATCAACTGTTACAAGTGTTCCTGTAGCGCTAATATTTTTCCTATGTGGAGAGTTGCAGGAACTTCTTGTATCGCTCTTTTAAAATCAGATTTTAATATTCTTAATGCCTTTTTCCTGCCCAAGTTACAACCAACATTACCCATAGGGAGATAACACCTTATGTGCATGAAGACAAAAAGGATTTCTTCAAGAATCCATCATCTTTTAGTGAAAAATTAGGTTTTGCATAGAAATTTAAGTTCTCAAATTGAAACTTCTCCCTGGAAGAGAGATTTATCTGCCTCATCGAATAGATCTAAATTGTTTCTTCTTGTTTGATTTGTTTGAGAATGAGTTGTAATTTTATTTGTCTTATCGTCTTCATATGTAGTCATAGGTTTTGGGCCCTTCTTGCTCTGTTTACTTTGTTTCCTCTATTGGGCCCTTTGTTTTTGGACAAGAAGTTGTGCAAGGACTACAGTCCCATTTTTGTCCTAGTATGAGTTGCGCAAGCTACATAAGAAGCTGGAAAATAGAGCAAGGAGAAGTTACATAAATCAATTGTGAAAGGGACAACGCAATGCCAAGAAAGAAAAAGTAGTTGCAACAAAAAAATAAAGCGTGCAAGCCAAAGCCAGAAGACATCACTTAACTTATATATACGGATGAGTCTGATTGTAAAAGGGTTTGCTTCTCCTCTTGTTCTTAGTTTGGTGTCATATTCGTTGTTGTCTATTGTTGAGAAGTCGGGTTTTTAGTTCTATAATGTAATATGTACACCATTTTGGGAATTAGAGCTCTGCAACCTGGGTCTAGAGCCAATATTCTATAACAGAGAACTACTTTGTATATCTGAGGTTGTAACTGAGAAATATCTGAAGATAATATATGAAGAAGGATCCAAAATTTCAAAATATGTTGCGTCTTTGATCCAGATTATTTTCGGCCCAAACTGAGAGAGGAGATATAATAAATAAATGCACAGAGATATTGCAGATATTCAATAATATAACATAAATGTATCAAATATGAAACCATAAACATAGATATACAGTAATACACGGTTTCTATTAATCAAAGAAATGTACAGAGACTATAAATATAGAGTGAAAGACTCACTAGAATGGTGGAAGCTTATATCTGAGAAGAGATGTGATGGCTACTCGCATCCGTGAGAAGATGATCATTACAATGAGGCTCTAAGGGCCTTTTTAAAATAAGTAAAATCCAAAACCCTAACCCCGGAAGATGAAAATCCAAAAGGTTTGCGGGCTCCGATGGGGGTAGTTGATACGTCAACTTCCCAGGGGCGTAACTTTGGCATATGATATCCGTTTGGGGCGCACGATAGCTCGTTGGAAATATCTATCTGAGAACTACACCTTTTGGGTGATAAACATCGATCTACGATCCATATTGCTCCCCATTTTCTTAAAAAAACATCGTTTAGGGCCTCAAAATGGCCCCGGAAGTTAAAAACTGCTAAAAATAGTAAATTGCCAAAATTGCCAGAAACTTGTTTTGAGCCAGTTGGAAAAGGTGGGTGGCCACCAATATCCACCTAGATCAATACTCCCTCCTTAGGAAGTAATGGTCTCCATTGCGTTGAGTTATTGGGGGAGAGGGGAAAGTGATTGTTGAATCTGAATCTTGGAGAGCTGCTTGCCTTGCTAGAGACGTCGTGTTGCTTAGCTTGTTGAAGGATGTCACAAACCTGTGGATGGAAGTGTTGGACCTTTTTAACCAGTCTGGTTACTTGAGATGATTGTGTGTAGAAGTAATCTTTGTGCTTTGTTGCAACCTTGTCGACCTGCTTCTGTTGGATAGAAGGTGCTTGGGTCGAAGCTGTGGTGGTTGCAGTATCATTCTGTTCACCTTTTGAACATATTGTGAAGAAACTGAATTTTGTAGTATGAGATACTACCTTGCATCATTGTTTAGGTGGGGTAGTATTTGGAACTACCTCTGGTATTTTGTAGAGATGACCCCCCAAAGTAACAATGACACTACAGGGTCGAGACTCATAAATAACATGGTGCTTCCACATATATGGTTGGCCCAAGAGAACATCAAATACATCCAATGGGGAAACATCACATAATACCTCATCCTTGAAGGGTTGGATACCATATGACAATTGAAACTGTTGTCTGACATAGATATCTCGTCCTTGGTGAAGCCACCCGATGCCGTATGGTTGCGGGTGTGGTGTTGTCAACAACCAACTGTTTGACGACCTCTGCTAAGATGAGGTTATTCTAGCTTCCGCTATCAACAATAAAATGCAGCGGGGTCCCCTTCACCCACATCTGTGAATGAAAAATTCACTCCCCTTCTTTAGGATCTATTGGTTCTTCTGGTTGAATTGCTACGGTCACGACAATAGTAGTGGGGTCTGTGTCGATGATCTATCTTTTACCAATATTTTCAGAATCAGATTCTAAATCAGGGTTTGGCTCCTTGTCTTTGATCTCAGCCACCAATGACTATTTTGAGTGACATTCATCGGTGTTGTGCTAGGGGATTTTGTGGAAATCTCACCATTTTCTGGTGTCCTTCTTTGTCTTCCTGTGACCCTTCTTTTCCTATGGCTTGGACTAGTTTTTAGGATACTATTTGTTAGGGTTGTCTTTTTCATACTTTGGTTTTTGTGTATTTGCATACCCGAACTCTCATTTGTTCTGGTTCTTAAATTTCTGCTCGATTTTAATATCATATCGATAAGCAACACCAAGTGATGAGAAGTCCAGAAAATCCATTTCAGTTTGGATGTATCTGTGTAGAGGCCCACGGTATTTCAGAACCAAATTTCGTTTGGAGTCTTTGATACCTAGCTTGGTGCGCAAGATATGGAAGGTATTGGTGAACTCTGGAACTTCTTGGCCCCTCTCTTGCCGCAGTGTGGTCCATCTCATGTACTGGTCCTCATAGTTACCAACAGGGTATACTGTTCCTTTACATCATCCACAAAAAAATCCCAAGTGGACTCGGCCCCATATATTCCAGACTCCTCTGTGGAAATTTTCTCCCAGTAAGTTTCCCACCAATGTTTGACATGGGGGAGAGATTTAAGGAATGCAAAGGTGATCTTTTCTTTGTCGGAAAAATTGTGAATAGAGAAATAACCTTCTAACAAATTTAACCATTTATCTAGGGCATCCACATCTATTTGACCTTCAAATATAGGGATATCAAAATTGACATGTACCTTAAAAGGTGAGGTGCCTCCAAAGTGGCTGCTTGATGAATATGCACTTGATGCTATTGAAAGGTATTGAAGGATGTGGGAAAAATTCTCAATCGTTTCATCTCTCTGTCGCGTGAGAGCTTGCTCAAGAAACAAATTGATAGAATCGTCTGCTCTGTCGTTTTTATTTTCTTCAACCATTGAGGTTTTCTTGGGTGTGCAAGAGTGGTTTTCCTCAAGAGAGACAAGCTTGAGACCCAAATTTCTATACTTGGACCTCGTCGGGGACATGCACTGAAAAAACAATCAAGAGTAGCCTGCTCTGATACCACTGATCCAGATTATTTTCGGCACGAAATGAGAGTGGAGATATAATAAAGAAATGCACATAGATATTTCAGATATTCAATAATATAACACAAATGTATCAGAGATGCAACCATAAACATAGATATACAGTAATACATGGTTTCTATTAATCAAAGAAATGTACAGAGACTGTAAAATATAGAGTGAAAGACTCGCTAGAATGGTGGAAGCTTATCTCTGAGAAGAGATGTGATGGATACTCGCATCCGTGAGAAGATGATTGTTACAATGAGGCTCTAAGGGCCTTTTTAACATAAGTAAAATCCAAAACTCTAACCCTGGAAGAAGAAAATCCAAAAGGTTTGCGGGCCACAATGGGGGTAGTTGATACATCAACTTCCCAGGGGCGTAACTTTGGCATATGATATCCGTTTGGGGCGCACGATAGATCGTTGGAAAGATATATCCGAGAACTACACCTTTTTGGTGAGAAACATTGATCTATAATCCATATTTCTCCCCGTTTTCTAAAAAAACATCGTTTAGGGCCTCAAAATGGCCTCGGAAGTTAAAAACTACTAAAAATAGTAAATTGCCAAAATTGCCAGAAACCTATTTTGAGCCAGTTGGAAAAGGTGGGTGGCCACCAATATCCACCTAGATTAGTATTTCTATGTTTATACTTTTGTATTGTATCTTTATAGTAGTTCTTTATGCTTCATAAGTTCCACATGATGTTTCTATACATGAATTCTTTCCACGACCTAAGTAGTTTTAGTTTATGAGTGTATGAGTTCCAATATGCTTTGTAGTTAGATGTCTTATGAAATATCCTAGTGAATATTGAGGGTTATGTGAACCCACCTAAGTATTCTCCTTTCCCTTCCCTATCATTTTGTCTCAGCAGTGCTTCGAGTGAGACTTCTTCTCTTCGGAGGAGATGAAAATGCAAGCGCTCTAGACTAGATGGTACCTTTTGTTGGTAGCCTGAGAAGGACCCTGGTTTGATCAATCTTGTCCCAAAAAAATGGTTTCATTGCTAAGACCTATGTTAAAATGGAACTTGTAGGGAGGATTCTTCCATGGATTCACATATCTAATATTGACCAATGGTGGGATATAAACTACAACGCCTTCATATGGAAAGAAGCGGAGCTAAGGGGAAAACCTGTGAAAAATACACGGGAGGTAGTCTTTTACTCAGAAAGATCGAGCAACTAGTATGAGATATTATGTGTTAAGTTCCCAGAGTAACTTTTCCATTGGATAGATAGGCTCCAAGAAGCTCAAGAATTCCAAGAATGAGTCAAGAGGACCTGTACTTGGGATACATAAAATATTGCATCACTTCATTGGATGGGTCATCCAGTCATGCGAGCAATTGATTTCTAGGTCAGTACCACATTGGAAGGATACATTATTGAGTTTGCAGCCGAGAATCACCAATATTTTTCATGAGAAGAGGCAAATTTCAAGAAAGATGTAAGGGGAAAAATGTTGAGAGGAATCCCCCTATGGATTAAAGTTTTCTTGATGGAAGAGGGGATGTTGACTATGTCCCCAAATAATATGGAACCATAAACACCCTCACTTGGGGTAGGGAGAGTTTGGGGTGGATTCATGGCCTAAGAGAGGGGAGAGGTTTCTTTGAAAAATGGGGGAAACAACAAGAAATGGACTCAATAGACGAGCGAGCCTTGAAAAGAGCCTCCATAGTTGAGAAGTGGTGGTGTGGTAAGATGAAGAAAGAATCAAAAAAATCCGAGAAGTTGCAGAAATAAGTCGGACCAGGAGAAGCAGAGGAAAGACAAATGGAAGAGTTGCGAAAGATGTGAAGACAGTAAATACTGACCAGTCAAAGATTAAGTGAGAGAGAAGAACAGAGAGAAAGAAGTCCCTAGGAGGGTGGACAAGCAGGAGAAGGTGTATAATTAAGGGAGAAGGAAGTTGACATGGATATTGAAGAGGAAAGAGAAGATTCAGCCCCGATTCCAGGAAAGATCAGGAATACGGTTGAAGAGACCGCTCTAGAGAAAGAGAACAAGACCCCCTAGATCAAAGAAACCTTCCCTGAAACCAATGGTGCCAGCCCTAAATTGCCCATACCCAAAGTGTTTTCTATACAAGTGGTAAGCTCAATACTACCCTCTTATGAGAATTCTTTTCCAGTACAATTAGTTAGTCAGTCACAACGAGGAAGTCTGAGTACATGGAGGATATTGGGATCCCCTGGTAGATCACAAGCAAGACCGTTAGGTTTCATTTTGATAGGAGAAGAAATATCAACAATGGATAGTCACGTAGGAGGTTTGATTTCTCAATACCCATAATTTTGGGGTAATTGATATGAAGATATTGAGCAACACTGGTTCTTGTGTGAAGCAATCTGAAGATCTAGAGGGACTCCATATGTGAATAAGTTGGTTGAGTTACAGACTACCTTGAGAGGTCATTCTCTCAAATGGTACATGAATATTATTGAGCCATGAGTGCTAGGAATGCAAGGTCAAGTTTTCACACTTGGCCAGGTATGGATAAGGTTCATAACGAAGTTTAAGCTACCTCAGTCAGAACAACAAGATTTGTATGAGTTGTGCAAGATTCAACAAAGGGAAGGTGAATCAGCCTGGGAACACAACCAAAAGGTTAAAGATTCTATAGGGAGTCTAGCACATCCAATCCATGAGGAACATCAAAAAGAATGGTATATTCAGGGATTGATTCCTCTTACACGGATTCCACTAACACAATAACAGATAGCCACTTTAACAGACCCCTTGGATCAATTAATGAATATTGAATCCATGGTGGGATATCCTGGGAGGCTGAGAATGACTAGACCCCCAATAGATGAAAATTTGGCACAATTACAAGGGAAAATATCAGCGCTTACAGAAAAGATTCAAGAATTGACGATACCTAGACCAGGACGACCACAGGTCTAGTGTACCAGATATTATATAGAAGGACATATGGCGAACTAATGTCCATGAATGATGGGAATGTGACCTCCTGAGAATCTGATGGGATCCCCACCAGGACCCATGAGAGGATTTGTGCAAGTATCTACGAATTTACCATTCCATAACCCCACTCCATATAATGCTTTTTCAGGGAGCCAAGAAGCACTAAAATTCAACTATTGTGAGATTTGTTGAAACCATGGGAATGGGTCGAGATAGTGACCCATTATGCAGAAATATTCGACAGTAAAAAATACTGTACATTGTGAGTTTTGTGCATCAACCACACACACCACCAATCAATGTAGAGAGTTGGATGCACTTGCAGATAGGTTGGACCGAAAAACACTCAGGGTGAATGAAAACCCTCAGGGACTGGGAAGAGGTCGAGGAGGTGGAGCTAGAGGAGACTTCATAGGAAGAAGAACCAGGGGAAGAGGGCCAAGAAGATGTTACAACTGTTATGATCAAGGCCATATGGCGAGAGACTGTTCTCATCAAAGGCAATCATGGTGCTCTCACTGCAGAACCAATGGGCACACAACTAAATATTTCCATGAAATGATTGCAAAATGGGAAGATCGGGTACGCCAACAAGGAACTAACCTCATCAGTTCAGAAATCAAGAGAGTTATTAAGGGACAATTTCCCAATCTCAATATCGTCACTCGAGGAGGAGAAAAGACAGGAGTTGATGCTAATAATCTACCTCAGCTCTAGAAAGCAACACTTAAATAAGACATGTATGACCCTCTAAAACAAAAGTTGTTCTTTAAAAATTCCATAGAGGTATATCAGAATATCCCTATCCCTGAGATGCAAGAGAAACCCCCACAACCTATTATTTACCCTAAGATTGTGCAAGTCCCCGCTTCACCCCCTGCACCCCAAAACCCTGTAGTCACACCAAGATAACCCAAGCAACCTCAAAATGTAGTCGACCTTTGGTTTAAATTATTCTCTGATATTCTCGAGAATGACCAATTAATAGAAAAGTTGTGCAATGCGCTATACCTAGTTTTAGGGAATGAAGAACCCATAGAATCACGAATAAGGATTAATCTTCCTAAGAAGAGTACTCAAAGAGTGAAGAGAAGGAAAGTACAAACTGGAAGAGAGTTCATACTAGTAGATCAGCTAGACGAGTTTGAGATTAAGAATGTCATGTTGGATTAAGAATGTCATGTTGGATCTAGGATCTGATGTGAATATTTTTCCTAAAAAGACTTGGGAAGCCTTAGGAAAACCCCAGTTAACATATTCCCCAATCCAGCTAAGAATGGCCAACAAATATTGTATTTTCCCAATAGGAAGAATGGAGAGTGGGGAAATAGATGTTGTGGGAGTGAAGACTATATCTGACTTTGAGGTGATTGAGATCATGGGGGATAAGGACCCTTACCCTTCACTACTTGGGATTGATTGGGCCTATGACAAATATGCAGTGATTGACCTAAAAAGAGACACCATGACATTTGAGGCAGATGGAATCAATATAGTTCAACCCTTGGATCTATATGTAGGCCCAAAATATACAGAGCCAACAGACAAAAATATGGAGGGAGAATACTTGGATCACTTGTACACTGCAACAACAAGAACAAGATAAGATTACATAAATCCTATTGTTTATGGATCAGTAAGTTGGAGGAGTATACATTCAGTGGATGAATATTAAGAACTGACATTTGATATTTGGCAGCAAGGCTCATACGAAATATTCTCAAGGAGATGCACAATTGTCAAGGCAACTAGATGGGTTGGGAATGAGGTCAGAGAACACCCAGTATCTGATGGCACCTTAGGACCTGAAATGTTTCTGCTCAGAATGGAAGAAAAGGTAGCTGGGGGTCAAAGGATCTTAGTACTAGATTTATCCCTGTAGGACACCCCTACAAGATGGAGGTCCAATCAAAAATCCTAACTTAGAAATTGGGAGGATGTGAAGCAAGCTATCAAGTATAGGTTTCAGGATAAGGAGCAGTTGGAATCAGAGATGCAAATGGATTTCCAAGTTGCACAACTGTTCAACAGAGAATATGATCCTAAAGCACATACTGAACAATGGGTGACATAGTGGCAAGTTGCAAAAATACCCTCTCGCTTATGTGTTTAGGTATTTCTCCACTCACTAGGTACAATCCTGAAAGATTGGTTCATACATGAAGAAACCAGAAGATAGATCAACGACTAGAAAATGTTGGCAAATCACTTTTGTAAGGAATTATCCTTTACAAGTAAGTACCCTGAGCTTGAAGTAGTCCTGTAAAGAATTAAAAAAATTCTTTTTATAGACAATAGTAATCATAAATCAAACCTAGTGGTATGTGAAAAACATATCCGAGAACTTCAGACTAATCTTCACCTAACCTTAGACAAGAATCCTATAGGATGTTATAAGATTGGTAGGGATTTAGAAATCCAAGATGATTTAGAGGAATTGAGAAACCTAGCCATCAAAGATGCAAAAGGGAAAAAAGAAATACAAAACATCATACCTAGTCAGAATGATAGTTCTTATAATCACCCATTAAATTTGTGCAAAGTCAATATAGGGACCAGAGAGAAACCTAAGATAGCTATGGTGGGATATTACTGGGATGAGAAAACTAGTCAAGAAATATAGATTTTGTTGCGGGAATATGAGGGTTTGTTCCCAAATACCTTTTCATATTTAAAAGGGATCAAAGGAGTTATGAGAGAAATGAAAATTGAATTAAAACCAAGATCAAAGCCTGTGAGGAATAGAACATACCGCATGAACCGTAGAGTAAAAGATAAGGTTAAGAAGGAGATAGAAAAGATGTTGGAAGGTGGACTTATTTTTGCAGTGGAAGAAGCTAAATGGGTCAGTCCAATAGTCACCCAGAGCAAGAAAGGCACAACGGATATCAAGGTCTGTGTAGACTATAGAAGGCTTAACTCTTCCTATGTGCATGACCCTTTTCCAACACCTTTTACTGATGAGGTGCTAGAACAGGTTGCGGGGAAACAATCGTACTCATTTATATATGGATTTTAAGGGTACCACCAAGGATTGTTTAAGAGGACAAAAAGAAGACCACATGCATAACATAATGGGTGTCATTTGCATACAATGTGATTCCATTTGGATTAAAGAATGCCCCTGCAGTTTTATCCATGATTGTAATAACACCTTTCAAATAATTTATTCACAAGTTTATAGAATTTTATATGGATGATTGGACGATATACAGTTTGCTCAAGGAACATGTAGCATTGTTACATCTAATGTTTGACAGATGCAGAGAATTGCAAATATCATTGAATCTCAGAAAGTGTATCTTATGTGTACCACATCAAAATTTGTTGGGCCACATAGTATGCCGAGAAGGAGTACTGGTAGACCCAACCAAAGTTGTGGTTATTGTGAACATGTCGCCACCTATGAGTGCTAAGCATTTGCGCTCCACACTGGGGCACACATGGTACTATCGCAGGTTCATCAGAAGATATGAAAATATCACTACACCTCTGGAACATCTATTGAAAAAGGCCAAAATGTTCCAATGGACCCCAAAATGTGATAAAGTGTTCGAGACCCTAAAGGAGAAGCTCAACACAACACATATTCTAATATTCCCAAATTGGGAAAATGAATTTCATGTGCATTTAGATGCTTCAGGAATTGCCTTAGGAGTTGTCTTAGCACAAGCATGAGATGGAGCCATGGATCATCCTATATATTTTTTGAGAAGGAAGTTATCGCAAGATGAGCACAACTACACAATCATGGAAAGGGAGGGTTCAATTATGATTTATTATTTGTAGAAATTTAGACATTATTTGTTAGGTTCTAATTTTAAGTTATTTATTGATCATTTTGCATTGAAATATCTAGTTAACGAACCTATGTTGGAAGGGATAATTTGTAAATGGTTGTTATTATTTCAGGAATTCTCTTTTGAAGTGATTGTTAAGCTTGGAAGATGCAATGTAGGACATGATCACCTATCTAGATTAGAGTCAGATGAAAGTAGAGGAGCAGTCATTTCTGGGTCGAGGCCATACCAGAGTACCTGGAAGACATAACAGTCTTCTTAAGTACAAGAGACTTCCCAGAAACATATTCCACAACCCATAAATGCCATATGGTGGTTAGAGCAGCAGACTATCAGTTAATTGTAGGGAAATTTTATAAATTGGGACTAGATGGTATCCTCAGGAGATGTGTCTTGGACCATGAAATACATGATATATTGTGGGAGTGCCATAGTGGATTTGCAGGAGGTCATGTGGGAGGAAATACCATTGCGCAAAAATTCCTCCAAGCTAGACTATGGTGGGAAATGCTCTTCAAGGATGCAAAGATATATGCTATATCATGCGATGTTTGTCAAAGAGTGGGTAATCCATCACGATGAGATGAATTACCACTTCAACCATTTCAAGCTCTACATGCATTTGAGAAGTGGTCGGTTGACTTCATTGGGCCGATTAACCTCACAACTAAGAATTCAAAGGTTAGGTACATTATTGTTGGAAAGTGTTATGCTTGTCATTGATGGCAAGTACAACAGTGAAGATGACAGGAAAACAGAAGACAAAGGAAATCAAGCTCAGGAGGAATAGCAGTCTTATATGCGCACGAAGCATAGGAAAGAGACCGAGAACGGTCGGATCTCACTCGGAAATCCCTACAGCTGTTGGATCGGGAGAAGCTGCGTAGATATTAAACGCAGGAGTTAAGCGCAGAGAAGAAGTGATCTAAGCCGTCAGATTAGAAGCAAACCCCGACAACTGTCAAATATGCAGAAGCTGCGAGGGAGATAAGCCATCGGA
>ML825345.1:46324-65645 GCA_009831015.1 Picea engelmannii | reverse complement strand
TGTTTTCACCTCCTACAATTGGGAGTCCCAATAGTTTTTTCACTTCCGAGAATGAACCCCATACTTCTTCTTATCATATTTCTAACCTTCCCAATGGACTCCCGGGTTATATAATCCTATACTTGGTTCTATTGACTACACCCCCGCAGTTCCATTATCCCTCCATCTCATCCACCATCAATTTTCCCATCTACAAACTGTCCTCCATCCATTTTCCTGATACAAAAACCCACCCATGGTTCCCCCACCCTCCACTAGTTCTCTTTCACAAACTTGTTCCCTAAACAGGCCAAGCCATCTTTCACCGGGGCACCCATTTCCATCTGCATACTCAACCCAAATTATTCTTTATTCATTTGGTAATTGTATAAATCCCTTCTTTCTAGCATATACATAACTTTTTTAGTCGTCATCCCCGATGGCCTTCTTTTACCTAGCAAAGCAACTTATATCGCCCTTGGTTGGAGAATCCACCTTTTTTCACATAGCCATTGTTGACCAACCCCGAGTATCCCAAATCCATGTAACCACGATCTCTGAGTTTTCCCACTTTTTCAGCCTCCAACACAGTTTAACCCCATGTCTGGTTGTCCCCCTTACACTAGATCTAGTTTTACGGTTGCTGCCAATCATCCTACAAAATCCCAACCAAGGGAAGTCCTGAGTCCCATAGTGTCTTGACTTCGTCCATGTTACCCATCGGTACCTGATGTCACCTATTACTCAGTGGATTTCAAGCTGCCCATTGCTTCTTGACATCACGTTTCCCTTTCTGTCGACATCAACACAATTTCTAGAAGGGAAAAAATATCTGGACTCTCATTACCTTTTCAATGAGGAGTCTCAGACGAAACATAGAGTGTCATCATTGCTTTTATGATTCCGTTAACCCCCATAACATTTGACTTCAACAAACTCTCATGTTATGGTGGGTCTTACTATGCGACCGTTGCAGTTTTCCGTACCAGCCGAAGACCTATGAATTTGCTAGGCCATCAATGCCTACGAGTCATCTACACTTCTTACCATCATCCAATACTCGATTCAGAGCTAGTTCACCATTTCAAAACCATCGTCTGCCGTTTTCAACCGCCCCTGAGGTCGCTGCAGCTATCGACATCATCATACACCTTCAGTTACAGTCCCACATTTTGGTTTCATGACACGAGAATGGGGCATGCCTGCCTCGTTTTTATACAGATTTTATTTTCTTCCTAGAGAAAGTTTTGGTTCCCACAATTTTCCCTCTCCCTCCGACGATCACTCTTGCAATTCCTCTCTTCACTCTTCCTCACAATGGAACCATCAACAAAAGAAACATTGATGTATTTCGGCCATACGTATGCTCCTAACCTCACACATCAGGGGGCATCTGTTATCACTGAAAAATCGTCCACAACATTACAAACAACGGTTGAAGAAATACATCAGTTCCAATAACAATTAGTACACATACAACATCAAAATCCATCAAAAAGGGCATAAAACTATATACTTGGTTCATAAATCAACGCGTGCAAATTCACCAAAGGAAGCGCGCGCACTTTGCGCCGGCTAACACAACCCTAATTGCGCACTGTGCGCATAATGCGTAGGATGCACGACTATCTACAAGCAAACCCACACACTTCTCATGAACGACATATTTATGAATCTTGTCAGCCCCTCAACTATTTCCAGTTCGACCTCCAACACGATTTGACACTTAGATCTGAGCGAAATCTAGCTTGGAGGCTGGTCAAGGGATAGGAAGTTCTCTAAAAGGCCCATTGTTCACATTATGAGCAAGTTATATCTTGCCATGAATGGACACTATAAATATGTGCCATGGGTGTGCTAGGAAAATAAGAATTTCAAGATATTGTTATGCTGCAAGAATTCTTCTTGGAGAATCCTTTTTTCTCTTTGAATCATTCAAGAACTATAGCAAGGGCCATTCCACTCACCTCTTGAGAGGATTGGCATTGTATTTATTCACCATTGTTAGTTGCCATTGTACGAAGAGAAGAGCTCTCTATTAGAGAACTCAAGAGCCCTCCCAAGGAGGAAGAAGGTATTCATAAGTCCCTGCGTTTCTCTATGGTGCTATCCTATCAATACGTTGATCCATTGGAAGCTATATGATTGTTATTTTTGTTTTTCATGGTTCTAGTTCTTCCAAGTTTTTCTAACATTTGTTTTCTTTTATTTTTATTTCCTTGTTTCATGTATGTTTGATTATCTAATCAACTCACAACTCTTGTCTTGTTTAGATGACTTAACTAGGCAAGTAAGTGCCGTGTTTTTTTTCACCCGTGTGAAAAAACCAACACAACAAACATTACTTCTCCCAAGTGGTTGAATAGAGAGATATCTCTTTTCAATGAGGCATACATGACTTCGTTATCTAAATTGCTTATTTTATATATCTTTGCATTTTTTGGGGAAAAATAGCAAGCAAGCAACTCGAAAGTAACCACCTTCTTAGTTATTTGCAGCCATATGTATTGTTTGTTTGGGCCTTTTTTTACCACTTTTACAACACCACCCCATTCTTCATTTATCAACACTATAACTCCCCCATGTCCTTTGCTTGTCTCATTTTCTTTGTTCCAAAGTGAAGTTTTCTTGTACCCCTCAAAATATGGAACCTTGCAACCATCATGCTCATGCGTTATTACAAGAATGATAATATATTTCCCCTCTATTATGGGCCCCAACCTCAGACCCCTTCTCCATGGATAACCTCAACAATTCTAACTTACTGCCTGTAAATAGTCCTGTGGGGCCCCGATTTCCTATTTGTTATTTGAGAAATGATCACTGATTTGAGCCTTCATGTTCTTCAACCATGCCCATATTCCCTCATTTCTCACTGCTTTCCCTTTTTCCCACTCCTTTCTTTGTTGTTCTCGTTCAACCAAAGTCAAATCCTCATCTAGGTAGATGCATGTGCCTCTAAGCAATCCTTTATTTCTAAGGATCTTATTCTTATCCTCTATATTCCTTAAGATAACTCTTACATGTCTATCTCTTCCTCCCTCTATCTTATCTCCAATCCTGCTTGTTTGGTGAATACACCATGTCCACTTCAACTTATCTTTAAGGAATTCCCTCACTAGAATGTATGTCCTCTCATTTTCACTAAAGTCCCTCAGTCATTTGACAATGATATTTGCAACCTTACCTTGGTTATCTTTATTTTCGTTTATTTGTATTTTGATTTGCTTCTCAATGTTTTCTTTTTGTTTCTTTGATGACCCACTTACAACTTGTGAACATGATTTAACCTCTTCTATCCAATCTTTTAGCTGATTTTCCTTAGCTTCCAAGTCGACTAATGCTAACTGAATCTCATGTCCTTGTGTTATCCTCCTCTGTTCTAATTCATGTTTCAAGACATTCACTTCTTCCTGTCCTACTTCCATTTTAACCTGCATGCTTGAGATTTGTTCCTAAAGGGATTTATTTTCTCCCTCTAATTTTCTCTTGAAATCAACAATTTCATTTACTTTGTTGCCTTCATACCATTATTTCTCTTCTAAAATTTTGAGTTTCCTTTTCATGCTCATGAGTTCTTTCACATATAACTCATATGACCACATTAATGGGTGGATGTGGGACTATATAGGTCTTTGTTTAACTACTTTTCTATCTTCTTTGTTTGCATCGAAAACCTTTGTTCTGTCCAAATTTGGTTTGATATCCTTAATTTGTATTTGCTCCACACTTGTAACACCCCTGTTTCCCCCAACTTGTAATTAATCATAAAATAGGATTACCATGCTAAGGCATGTGGACAATGTAAATGTATTATTGTTAAACTGCCCATAACTGACTGTTGGGGGGTGAAGCCTTGAAGTACAAGCTGTTAGCACCAGAAGTCACCTCTGGATTGCGACAGAGTTAAGACCAATACCCATAAATTTGTATGTCACAATGAATAATTTAAAGGGGGTCGAATGGGCGTAGACTCAGGATAATATCATTTTAACTCAGAAAGCTAGACAAACATGCACACGCAAATGAGGTCTTGATTTGAATTTAGTTAGTAAGTTGTAGTAAGGGTGAGCAGGAGGAAGAAATTGAGGAGAAAATGAAAAGGTCTACTCTGGACAACATGTCTTCCAGCAGCCTAAAGATGAAAAACTCAGAAAACAAGATCCTCTTGGATTCGAAGTTCAAGAGACTGAAAAAACTATAACCGTGTTATAATCTAACATTCATTACAAAACAATCATAAACATCCATGTGAATCATTCAATCATGAAAATTTAGTACCAGACACAATAAAACATGGAAACATGAAGCTAACTTTCATCAAACAAGAAATTTTAGATCGAATTACATAACCAAATAACCAGAGTGCTTTATAAAAACTTTACAATGCAGGAGCTTAGTTCAACCATCCACCTTTACAAAATAACAGAACTTCATACATATACTTAAAAATTTTGTAAACAACAACAGAGGCGTGTTCGAGCTTCCATGGCACTACGTCTTCTCAGTCAGACTATGCATATAGTCTCTTCTCCACACGCCTTCCCCCGTCAGACGAAAACTCAGCTTTGCCAGTCCCTTTGTGTCTCTTCGGTCAGACTTTTCTAACCTTCCATCCATGGGGAAAGACAATGTTTCAACCACCTTCCCTCGTTTTCATTAACTGCTGCATCGGGATAAGAACGAGGCCGAGTCGACTTGGCACCTGGAAAACATGGCGAACTCTTTCTACAACCAACACTGGCATTTCATCCCTTGGCGTAGTTCACGTGAACTCTGTACCTTTACCCGCATGCAAACTTGGGCTCTATCCACGAATGTTTTGGGACTTCACTTCTCGGGGATTCAGGGCGTTGTGCGCCTTCCTCACTTCAAAATTACCGAAGTTGCATTCTTCTCTTTCTCGATATGTGCGCACTTTAGCACAACGCAACCCCGACTCTGGATGGCACATATTTGTGGGTTTTTAAGCCCCCCTTCTTTGCATTTTGTCATCTAGAGGCCAAATCCAAGGAAAACACCCCCCGTAGAATGACATGTGCTAACATTAGGATCCATGGGGGATAGAGTCCTCCCTACAAGGCTCTAAGATCTTTTTTGCAGTTCCAGTTGCCTTCTGCATTGGGCTATGGAGTCAATCTCAAAACACCCTACTGAGGAATACAAACCAATAAGTAAAAAAAATGAAAAACATACATGGGCTCCATAGAAGCTTATTTATATACAATCCTAGACTAATTGATTTTTACATGGTGCTAGGTTAAAGAAAATTTATACCATAGCCATTCAAGTAACTTTCTGACTGGAATTCATTTTACTCTGTCAGCGACTGAGAACAGACGATGCAACCGTGATAACAGAACGGTTACATCCTTAAACTTTCCTCCCAAGGCTGAAGTTGAGATAAAGCTAGGCGGCTCCAAGGCATGAAGGAAATGCATTTCCATGTACTCGCTGACAGGCTCATAGAACGAATGGAAAACTCCAGAAAATTTGTAATAGACAGCACGATCTGCTCCACAACTTCTCACACATGGCTGAATATCTCTGGTAAGCACAAGTGGATGAGAAGCTGATGCAAGCTGACTAATCCTAGGTGGTGGTTTCTCGCTTACAGGATCTGGACAGGAGAGAAACTGCTCCTCCTGCTGCTCCTTTTCTTCTTCATGGATCTCCCAAGGGTCAGATTCATAATCATCATAAACATGACCCGTGGGAAATCTTTTCTCTTCGATATGCTTCTCAACGTCTTCTGCAAGCTTGGGATGGTTGATTTCCTCATAATAATTTTCTTCAACGAACAGAGGATGAGAATTTGCAGTATGTTCTTGGAAATCCTACATATATAGCTCATAATATGATTCGTGGCTGTCATATACAGGTTGGACGCTCCCCAGGTCAAAAAATTGTGATGCAAGGCTCTGTTGCTCCTCATCCGAATAATCATCGAAGATTGAAACAACAGGCACATCAAGAGAATAATGCAAGGCCTCTACATCTATGCAATCTTCATCATCGTCCTTAGTAGAGATGCCAAGAACATCTGCTTCAAGGACTGGAAAATCCTCTGTGCTTTCCTCAAATTTGAAGCTTTCTATCTCGGCAGAGAGTGATTTTACTAGCTCCATCAGCCTACCCAAAGCATCTTCTTCCTCCTCATGGTCCTCATTAGACACAACCATATCTTGATCATGGTATTCATATTACTCACAATAATTATGACAAATAATCTCAGAGGAATAAAATTTTTGATAGTGCATATTGAAAACTGCATAAAATTATCTCAGGGAGGAAATGCTTGCAAGGGGTAAGGAATGATACCACTCATGAGCATCTCCTGCTAATGAGATCATGAATTTTTTTAATAATACATCCTCATGATGTATTTCCCATTGATGCATGATTTCATGAAACTTACGAAGATTCTGAGCAGGATTGTCCTCTTTATGCTCTCTAAATATGGGAAAATAATCACCCCATTTATCCACGGTAGGGACAATATTAGGAAAACCAGGAACAACAAAAAAATTAAAAGGAACAAACCTCCGAGCCAAGATTTTTTCCATTTCAGACTAGTGGAGTTGCCAATCGATTCTTTAACCATGGAGTTGCCAGGTGAATGATATGCATAATGAGTGTGTCTGGTCTTTGTTCACCATCAAAGACCAAATATGATCGTTGTGTTCTCCCAAAGGCTATATCTTTAGCCATAGGCAACCAAACTGAAACCGTGGAGTCGAGACAGTGGAGTCGCCAGGTGCAAAAGAAATCTTCATTGGTTCTGATATTTGATGCACCTTCAAAATAAGAAGCTCATTATCGTTCTACCTAGGGATATGTTTTCAATTCGTTCCCCGACAACGACGCCATAAATGTTAGCACCAGAAGTCACCTCTGGATTTCGGCAGAGGTAAGCCCAATACCCATAAGTTTGTATGTCACAATGAATAATTTAAAAGGGGTCGAATGGGCGCAGAATCAGGATAATATCTTTTTAACTCAAAAAGATGGATCAACATGCACACACAAATGAGGTCGTGATTCGACTTTAGTTAGTAAGTTGTAGTAAGGGTGAGGAGGAGGAATAAATTGAGGAGAAAATGAAAAGGTTTGCTCTAGACAACAGGTCTTCCAGCAGCCTAAAGAGGAAAAACTCAGAAAACAAGATCCTCTTGGATTCAGAGTTCAGGAGACTGAAAACACTATAACCTTGTTATAATCCAATATTCATTACAACAAAGTCATAAACATCCATGTGAATCATTCAATCATGGACATTCAATATCAAACACAATAAAGCATGGAAACAGGAAGCTAACTTTCATCAAACAAGAAATCTCAAATCGAATTACATAAACAAATAACCAGAGTGATTTATAAAAACTTTACAATGCAGGAGCTTAGCTCAACCATCCACCTTTACAAAATAACAAAACTCCATACATATACTCAAAATTTTTGTAAACAACAGAGGCGTGCTCGCGCTTCCATGGCGCTACGTCTTCTCAGTCAGACTGTGCATACAGTCTCTTTTGCACAAGCCTTCCCCTGTCAGATGAAAACTCGGCTTTTCCAGTCCCTTTCTGTCTCTTCGGTCAAACTTTTCTGACCTTCCATTCATGGGGAAAGATGATGTTTCAACCACCTTCCCCCATTTTCATTAACTGCTTCATCGTGATCAGAACAAGGTAGAATCGAATTGGCACCTGGAAAATGTGGCGGCCTCTTTCTGTGGCCAACACCATCCTTTCGACCCTTGGCGTAGCTCACGTGAACTCTGCACCTTTACCCGCATGCGACCTTGGGCTCTATCCCCGAATGTTTTGGGACTTCGTTTCTCGGGGATTCGAGGCATTGTGGGCCTTCCTCACTTCAAAATTCTCGAAGTGGCATTCTCCACTTTCTCGATATGTGTGTGCCTTAGCACAACGCGCCCAGACTCTGGATGACACATATTTGTGGGTTTTCAAGCCCCCTTATTTGCATTTTGTCATGTAGAGTCCAAATCCAAGGAAAACATCCCCCCTACAAGGATATGTGCTAACACGAGCCATGATATCTCTAGAGGAAAGAAATCAATTAATGAGGAAAGGACCAGTGGTTGAATAATCAACCACCCCCATGAATGGAAACATGGTCTAGCTGCAGGATGTCATCTCGAAGTACCATGGAGACCTATAGACCTGAGCTTCCTTCTGATAGATGGAATAGGACAGGTCGAAAAACCTTCCAGAGGAGGGAAGGTAATATACATACAGAGACACAAAAAGAGAGGAGACACGGGAGGAGAGCACAAGCTCGTAAGGGGGATGTGCGAACCCAAAGGAAGTGCTGAGAACATGGCCCGAAGGACCTGAACGCGAGCTTGATGATGAAGAAGCATCTAATAAACCTCGCATGGTCGCTGTGACAGAGAGAGTTTCTCTGAGAGATGGTGGAAATTCCCTAGTGATATCATGGCTTGGCACGAGGGTGGCTAGAGTGCTAAGAATGAATGCATCTGAGCGTATGGTTGGGTGGAAAGGCGCACACCCACAGTCAGTTGGTTGGATGCAACTTGTAATAGATAAGTATTCTCACACCCTATGAAATTAAGCTGTAATTATGTAATGAAATGGGATATAATGTGATGGACCCAGGGATGTGTATGTTTGCTTAATGGTTATACTATATCTCTTTATTCCTATTTAAATTGTGTATTTAAGCAAGTATGGATTGTACATGTTTGTATTTGTAAATGCTTGCGCCTTGTGGTGGCTTAAGCTAGATCCACGAACTGTGAGTTCGTCGATCTTGGGCATAATTTCACGTACGCATGTCGACACTCTGAGTCGTTCTGCGTCTCTTGGAGGAGGGAGTCTGCTAAATCTCAGGAGAGTTAGGGCATGTATGCATAGGTTCTTTGCGAGGCAAGAGAGACCGAGAACCACTCAAGTTCTAGAGTTGAGGAATGAGTGTAAGGGGTGCATGGAAGGATTCTTCCAAGCGTTAAGTTCAAGAGAAAGAGCGCAAAGCTCTTAAGCCCTTTAGAGCTAACAAAGATCAGGAAGAGTAGTGAGGCTGAAGTATCGAAAGGGAAGGTTCCCTTGTTTGGAAGATGAACGCATGAAATATGTTTGGAAGAAGCCACAGTCTATTGTGACCGTTGGATATGGGAAAGAGCGTGGGAGTTAACCCTTGGATTCATTCGGACTTCGCGAGTTCGACGAACTGAGCGAGTTCATCGTAAGGGAGGTAAAATCCCCGAAGTCTCGAAGTCCCGAAGTTAACTATGAACCTTATATCTGAGGATGCCTGGGAACCGTCTTGACCATTAGATCTAGGAGGTAGATGATAGTCAAGTTACCAGAACTACCCATGACTTAAGAATCTGACAACAGAGATGGATGCAAGCCATTTAATAGGAGGAGAGGCCATCTCAGTCGTCAGATCGAATCAAATACTCACTGGAGTTACCAAATTAAACACCAATCGTTCGATTTAATCGACGATTGGGAATCATTGCGATGTGCGAAGGTGAATTTAGTGGAATTTCTAGTTAACGGCCCACAATCAACCCACGTCGTTGATCTCGTTGGGGATGGAAGATCAATGACTAGGATCAGACCAGATTCGAGCGATCACTTTCCAAATTGTGGAGTTTGACCTCTCTGACAAAGAGCATGCATGTTGGGGCCTCGTAATTAATGTGAACCATCGATCGTTGTGGACCTTAGATCTGAGTTTGATGAGATCCCTGAAACGCAAGGAGTGCATGGGAAATTGAGATCTTCAAGAATATCAAGCTCAAAAGAGATAATATCTTTTCAGAGGTGCAGACTAGGTCTAAGAGATGAACTCGTAGGAGGAACAAAGGCCGAGGCCTTTGAATACTTAGAAAATACTCTAAGCTAGAGGAAGTCAAAATCTTAGGAGGAGGAGCGACAACAACCGTCAGATCGGTTGTGGAGAGGAGCATGGACCATTAGATTAGCGTCTAGTGAACAAAGGAAGCATAGAGGAAAGGAACATATCCCATTTGTTGGATCTGAGTGCGAAAGACCAGTAACCATTGGATCCGAAAGTAAGTGCATGAGACTAAAACCTTGTGTGCGTAGGAAAGTGGACTTGTCAAGGTCTCGAAGTCCCGAAGTAATTTGGGACCATCCATCGTCAAGGAGGAGAGGGGGCATAAGATCCACAACTTCGAAGGTTTGTGGACAAGGAGGAGGACAAACAACTGAAGTAAATCCTGGCTGTTGATCGCTAGGGGGATACATGTCAAGAGATCGTGTATTTTGGGTAAATGCACTTCGGAAGGAAACGAGTGCGTAGAAGCTTGAAACTCCTGAAATCCGAAGAGCCAAAGTAGATCTTGTCCATCGACTGACATGGGATATGTGTCGATAGATCAGAGACTTCGGGGAAAACTATTTCGGAGGTTTCCAAGTGAGGAGTAAGATAAAATCCTGAAGCCTCGAAAGCCGAAGAGAATCTGGACCATAGATCCATAAGGGCGCGTGGTGACAGATCCTGAACTCTGGGTGGAAGCACTCTAGGAGAAAGTGAAGGAGAAGAGTTCAAACTCATCGAAGCCTGAACAACCGAAGCCGCCGGGAGTCGTCGATCTGTGGGAGGACACATGTCATCATATCGTGGACTCCGGGTAAAACCATTTTGGGAGGAACATAGTGTGAGGAAAACTGAGATCTGAGATCTCTGAAGGTCGAAGTCCTGAAGTAGACAAGGGACGTTGATTTAAAGAGGACACGTGTTAATAAATGGTGAGCTCTCGGCAAATCGCACCGAGGTTTCGGTTGAGAATTGATACTGTCGAAGCCCAAAGACCCGAAGTGAATCTGGACCATCTAATCCATAAGATACGTGGCGTAAATATATGGACTCCGAGTAAAGTCCCGAAGTAATTCATAGCCACCATATTAAGGGGGACGTGGCATAAATTTGTGGATTTCGGGTAAAGACTCGAAGTAACTATCAACCGTCCGATTCGACAGGACACGTGACAATAATCTTCATACGTCGAGGACTAAGAAATCTAAAGTCCGAAGATGCAAAGGGATCAAAACCATTGATCCGAGAGGGAAATTCTTCATTGGATTATCGATTTCAGATAAAATCCATTGGGGAAAAGCAAAAGTTGAGATTTGAGATTTCCGAAGTTCGGAAATCCGAAGCGACGAGAGCCATCAATGTGAAGGTGGACACACGGTGCCAGATCTAGAACTATGGAAGAAAATAGAGGAGGAAAAGGTCTCGATCATTGATCGAGGAGGGAGATGAAGGACCATTGATCTGGTTGAGGAGGCTAAAGACCCAAAGCAGGAGTAGAACCGTCGATTGAGGAGGACGCGTGGCAGACGATCTGCTGTTTTAGAGAAATCTCTCTAGAAGAAATGAGAATTTGAGAACTGAAACTCCCGAAGGCCGGACTTGCGGAGAAAAATTGTAGCCACACATCCGTAGTGACATGTGTCAGTAGATATTCCACTCCAAAAGATAGCTACTGAGGAGGAAGCGATGGTTGAGATTTGAAACTCCCGAAACCCGAATCACGAGATAAATCACAGCCGTTGATTTAGAAAGGTTAGATCTGATCCGTAGATTCGAAAATGATGGATCTAAGCTGTCATTTCAGAAGAACCGTTAAGGTTGATGAGATTGACGGTCCCATCGCATTGCGGGGACCGAAGGTGTGTAGACTTTAAAAAGTTGAGGGCGGGCCGCTATTCAGACCACGGTTTTGGAGAAAGGACACATGGAGGCTCAAGGTGAATTGCGGGGTGAAAAGTAGTTTGGTTTCAAACCACCCTTGGCCGCGCCCAAAATCACGTGGTTGCGTAAGGCCATCGCCCAAGGTCATATCAAGGAAGGGACTTATCAAAAAAGGAGCTAGCACCCAAACTCTGAGATTTTGTAGGCGCAAAGGGGAAGGTCGCGGGTACCCTCAGACCTGCACCTGGATTTCGAAAGGGTCTGCGTTTAATTACATAAAGAGACCATCAAGGTATCAAGGAGTTGCTTGGCTTCAGAATCGAGGATCCTTGACCGGGAGGTCGGACTGGTTCCTCGACTTTCCAAATTAGAAACCTTGAATAGAGAATCTGTCCTTTAAGAAAAGTGAATTTTTTTATGCCCCGTCATGGGTGTGTTACAAATTGGTATCAGAGCATGGTTACAACACTTGGATTTCTTAGGCTCATGTACGAGTTGCATAAGGAGGTATTGTTATCTGCATTTACTCCTTGAGGAGAAGGACTACAAATTGAACCTACGATTTTGGGAATTCTTGTTGAATTTCAGCAGAAGAATTTCTTTAGCCCTTTGTCAAAGTGAAAACTAATCTTACCGGAGTAGGGATATGCTAATTAACATTTATAATAAGACTTGTATGTGGATAGTTGAAGGTCGCAAGGTTCTGTCAAGAGAAGCTGAATCCCGAAGGACGGATGACCTGGTGTTCGTAAAACTGCTTCGAAGCATGTGCAGTTGAAACTTCAGGCACTGATGATGGTGGATTATATAATGGTTAATACCTTTGTGGGATTAAAGGAATCTGATAGTATCAGGTAGGATTCTTGGCAGTTATAGTTGCTACTTTAAATTAAAATCAGAGTATATAACTCCTCATGACCAGAGAAAAGTGAGATGGGTAAAACCCTATGGACGCTGAGGCACGAAGATTTTCTTGCCAGATGTTGTTGCATAAAGAGGAAAGTGACCGTGGTTGGTTATTGCCTTGAGAGAAGGCAACATCAATACGAGATATGACTGTGAGATTAGTCCTGTAAGTGACTGGAATCTCAAACTAAAGGACACTAATGATGAAATTAAACTATCAAGTGAATGCATGAGGTAAAAAGGTGCAAGAGATGCACCTACTTATACACAGATGTGTATACATGATCGTAAGGATGATTGGAAGATCCTTGGGAAAAGGATATAGAAGCCGAATATGCCCATGTGTGTGAATGACAAGGAAAAAATGCAAGCAATAAGTTAGCATGATGAATACTTATCTATGTTTAATTATGCTTGAGTGCATGGGTTTAATGCATTGTGGATCTTCCTAATATGAAGCCTGATATTAATACCAGTTAGGTATGAATGATATTAAATGTGCAAGTGATGCACATGTATGATGTAAGAGTATAGTTATAGGTACAATATGGTTGCCTTGATGAGTGAAATATAAAGCAAGAATTGCCCTTGTCCAGAATATGTATGGATACATAATTTGGGTACATGACAAAGATGCATGTTTATATTCCTTATGGGATATTTGGTGAACTGCTGAAGCTAACTCAAGGTTGATTTGTGATGGATATGCAATAATGAAGTTTCATGCTGAAGGAGTTCTCTATGGAGGAACTGTGTGAAGACTCTGTCAAGAAAACAAAGTCACAACCTTAATGACTGTTGAGAATTAAGCAGTGAGCCACAAACTTATATATATATATATACCAGAATCCTGGATTACATTTTGAAAAAAATCATGTAATGAATAAAAGACTAATAAATGAATATTGACCATTCTGATAACTGAATGATAATGTGCAGAATGTACAGGTTCATGATCCATTATGAACAAAAAAGTTTGCTATTAAAGCATGCTGATGTATTCCAAAAAGGATTAGGGTGAGGCCTAACTAAGGCTGCTCAAGGAAAAGAGCAGGAAGATCCCAACAAGGAGTAAATTGCAAAAGCAGAGAAAATATAGTGAGGCCTTAGAAATAACTCAGCTGGGCTGAAAAGTCCCAGGGGATGTAGAAAGAATTTGAAGAAGGGGAGAGCCCTCAATTCTTTTCTTGTTGTGTATTATGTTTTTCTCTGGGATGAGAAAGCTAGTACGCTGATGAAAGTAAATGTTTTGACACCATAGTGATGATGGTTATATTACTGTAGAAACAATTGAGAATTGTTGTGTTGCACTCATGAAAAGATTAAGGATAATGTGATGAAGTGCATACAGATATGCTAGGACATGTCTGAAAATGTTTTATTAATTTAAATTCTATGGTACTTGCATTTTTAAATTTCATGACGACTAATGTGTTTATGATGTATGTCATGTGTTGAAAGAAATAGATTGGAATTGTTGAGAAAGACAATTGCCAATAATGAACAACCTCAATCAGAGGATGACTATGAGAAGGTTCTTGTTGAAAGATTGTTGAAGGGACTTTAAAATTCCCTATGGAGCACCACTGATGGGATAATATCAGAGGGGGTGCTAACAACCAAAACATGTATAAAAATGTTCATGCCTATGTGGCACAAGGTATGAAGGGATTGGGTAAGAATCCCTTCTGAAATGTTTTACGACCTTAATGTTATGTATGAAACGTTGAAAGGCAGTTGTATGCCTTGGATACCTAAGTAGGGTATGGTTCAAGAAGGAGAATCTAAATGATGGAGGTGTGAACCTCTGATAGTAAAGACTGATTGTAATCCTCAGAAGAATTCATGAACTGATATGTCATGAATACATGGACCAATCAAGGAATGATTGGAAACAAAATTCCTCATAGATAGCATGTTGCATGGAATTGCTTCAAGGAAATGCATGTTTACATAAAGGACAGACAATGAATTTCCCATTGAGGAAGGATGACCTTCCAACATTTCTACTTACATTGTATAGGTGTTAGAGAAAACCAAATTTGGGTGGCCATGAGTGTTGACACCCTGGTTATTAATGAAGGAGGAATGATTAAAAGCATTCATGTGGAACTTGTAGTGTCATATGTACTGATTTGGGATCATGATATTACTGTATCCACAAGCATAGTCCTACTGCAACAATGAATGAGAATAAATAAGCCATATGGTGAAAAGCTTGGCTAAGCTCCAACACACCATGGAAAATAACCTGTTATAAAGTGTGACAAAATTGAAATCAATGCAAGAGTGCGTTGGGTATGAATGTGGCCATGAATATTGGCACATTTGTTAAAGCCTTTGAAATGATGAATTATGTTTTGAAAGGTTTGGTATGTTTGAATGAGGCATAAACAAGGAATGGGACTCCATTTTCATGTTTATATAGATGTGATGAACTGTTAGTATTCATGGTTTTTAATATATATATATATATATACATGGATGCATGGAAACTAACAATTTGTTTGGCTAAGGAATGTTGAAATTGCAAGAGGAAATGGGTTTTGGATATGGCAGTCTTGTAAGCCCATAAGGAAGACCAATTGCCTACTGAGCCAAACTGCAAGGAATGTTGAAAGTGCAGAAAGCAAAGGGGTCTTGGGTATGGCAGCGTTGTAAGCCCATAAGGAAGACCAATTGCCTGCTGAGCCAAACCGCTATGGGAAGGAAATTCCCATAATTATGAATCGGGTTCCTGTGCGAAACAAATATGAGAACAAAATGTGGAATTTGGAAATCTGCTGATGACAGATTTACAAGAAAATTTTTGAATTTAAAAATTTATGATGTCTCATGAATTTATGTATACCTGTGATACGAATGAAAGGGAAAGATATGCGAAGAGTGCAAAGACGAGAGAGTGAGATCTCGGGTTTGAGGGAGAACTGTGAGAAAGAGTATAATCCGATCGCATGAAATAGAGACTGACTCGAGAGAAGGAGAGTAACCTTTGTCCCTATCTATGATTGAGTTGGGAGAAGGAGAGTAACCTTCGTCCCTAACTGTTTATGTGCCAGGAGAAGGAGAGTAACCTTCGTCCCTAACTTTAGCTGAGACGGAAGGCTGTCAAGCTGTAAAAGCATGAAAAATGGCTACTGCTAAGCCATGAGAACCCCTTGGTAAGCCATGATCGCCTATAATATGTTGTGTTGATGTAACACATTTCAGAGGGACGCCTTGGTAGATAAAGTCTGAGGGACGCCTCAACTGTAAGACTTGACAGAGTCTCTGAAATTCTTTTTGTGCGAGAAAACCTTGGCAAGGCAAGACGGATCACCTGAGGGACTGTATAACAGAGAAGGGGATTCCTGAGCCTGGGCATGGAAGGTGAGTGACTGCAAGGAAGAGGATACCTTCATAGCTCTTGTAAACTATTGATTGAGATCATGCACACGATGGGTAGTTCGTCCTGTGTGAGAAAACCTTGGCAAGGCAAGATGGATCACCTGAGGGACTGTATAACAGAGAAGGGGATGCCTGAGCCTGAGCCTGAGCCTGGAAGGTGAGTGACCACAAGGAAGATGAGACCTTAATAGTTCTTGTAAATTATTGATTGGGATCATGCACCCAATGGGTATGTCAAGGAAAAACAATGAGACTGGATAACAAACAACCATGTGGATACAAATCCATGAATTGCGCAGATAATTATTGTGCTAAGATTATGAAATTTTCCTAGAAATTTTAATGTAATGTTTTCGCATAAGAATATGATTAATGTGGTTTTTGTCCAAGAATTATTGAAAGCAGGTGACCAATATTAAGGGTTTGAAAAAGGACCTGACCGAGGAAGAAGGATCAAGATTTCCGAAACAGCTGAATGAGAAAGGCATGACAGGTGTTTTTGAGAAAGAACACCAAGGACGATTTTCCTTTAAGGGGGAGGTAATTGTAACACCCTTGTTTCCCCCAAATTGTAATTAATCATAAAATAGGATTACCATGCTAAGGCATGTGGACAATGTAAATGTATTATTGTTAAACTACCCATAACTAACTGTTGGGGGGTGAAGCCTTGAAGTATGAGCCATGATATCTCTAGAGGAAAGAAATCAGTTAATGAAGAAAGGACTAGTGGTTGAATCATCAACCACCACCATGAATGGAAACATGGTCTAGCTATAGCATGTCAACTTGAAGTACGACAGAGACCTGAAGAGCCAAGCTTCCTTTTGATAGAAGGAACAAGACAGGTCAAAAAACCTTCCAGAGGAGGGAAGGTAAGATACATATAGAGACACAACAAGAGAGGAGACATGGGAGGAGAGAAAAATCTCGTAAGGGAGATGTGCAAACCCAAAGGAAGTGCCGAGAACACGGATTGAAGGACCCAAATGTGAGTTTTATTTTGAGGAAGCATCTGATAAACCTCGCAGGGTCACTGTGACAGAGAGAGTTTCTATGAGAGATGGTATAAACTCCCTAGTGATATCATGGCTTAGCATAGGGGTGTCCAGAGTGCTAAAAATGATGCCTCTGAACCTATGGTTGGGTGGAAAGACACACACTCACAATCAGTTGGTTGGATACAACTTGTAATAGATAAGTATTCTCATACCCTATGAAATTAAACTGTAATTATGTAATGAAATGAGATATACTATGATGGACCCAAGGATGTGTATGCTTTCTTAATGGTTATACTGTATCTCTTTATTCCTATTTAAATTATGTATTTAAGCAAGTATGGATTGGACATGTTTTGTATTCGTAAATGCTTGCACCCTGTGGTGGCTTAAGCTAGATCCATGAACTGTGAGTTCGTCGACCTTGGGCATAATTTCACGTACGCATGTCGACACTCCTAGTCATTCTGAGTCCCTTGGAGGAGGGAGTCTGTTAAATCTCAGGAGAGATAGTGCACACATGCACAGGCTATCTGTGAGGCAGATAGAGATCGAGAACCACTCAAGTTCTAGAGTTGAGGAATGAGTATAAGGGGTGCATGGAAGGATTCTTCCAAGTGTTAAGTTCAAGAGAAAGAGCGCAAATCTCTTAAACCCTTCAGAGCTAACAAAGCTCAGAAAGAGTAGCGAGGCTGAAGTATCTAAAGGGAAGGTTCCCTTGTTTGGAAGACAAATAGATGAAATCAGTTCGGAAGAAACCACAGTCTGTGGTGACCATTGGATATGGGAAAGAGTGTGGGAGTTAACCCTTGGAGTAATTCAGACTTCGCAAGTTTGAAAAACTGAGTGATTTATTCGTAAGGGAGGTAAAATCCCCGAAGTCCCGAAGTCCCGAAGTTAACTCTGAACCTTAGATCTAAGGATGCCCGGGAACCGCCCCGACCATCAGATCTAAGAGGTAGACGATAATCAAGTTACTAGAACTATCCATGACTTAAGAATCTGACAACGAAGATGGATGCGAGCCGTTTAACATGAGGAGAGGCTATCCCGGTCATCAGATCGACTCAAATACTCACTGGAGTTACCGAATTAAACACTAGACGTTCAATTTAATCGACGGTTGGGAATGATTGTGGAGTGCGAAGGTGAATTTAGCGGACCTGCTAGTTCACGGAACATAATCAACCCACGTCGTTGATCTTATTGGGGATGGAAGATCAACGACTAGGATCAGACCAGAGTTGAGCGAGCACTTTCCAATTACAGAGGTTGAGCTCTCTAACAAAGAGCACGCATGTTGGGACCCCGCAATTACTCTGAACCGTCGATCGTCGTGGACCTTCGATCTGAGTTTGATGAAATCCCTGAAACACAAGGAGTGTGTGGGAAATCGAGATCTTCAAGAAGATCAAGCTCAAAAGAGATAAGCGCTTTTTAGAGGTGCAGACGAGGTCCAAGAGACAGACTGGTAGGAGGAACAAAGCCCGAGGCCTTTGAATACTTAGAAAATCCTCTAAGCTAGAGGAAGTTGAAAGATTAGGAGGAGGAGCAACAACAATCGTCAGATTGGTTGTGGAGAGGAGCATGGACCATTAGATCAATGTCTAGTGAACAGAGGAAGTGCAGAGGAGAGGAACAAATCCCATCTGTTGGATATGAGCGCGAAGGACCAGTAACTGTTGGATACAGAAGTAATATAGTTATCAACTTAATGAGAACTGTGACCTCAAAACGAGAACTTTGGCCCAAAAAACCCATATTTTTGCATAAAAAACATCAAAATCAACCCCCAAATAAAAAAGTGGTGTTACCGGTAGCACCACTTTTTAAAATGGGGTCAAAATCACAACATTTTTCAAACATGGGCTTCAAAACTTAGACATTAGCTCAGAAAAACCTTAAAATCAGCACCTAAAAACAAATAAGATGTTTTTGATTTTTTTTCTTTTTCTTTTCAAAACGTTAAATTTTGAGATAATTTGAAATCGTATTTTTATGACTTGGTGCCATTAAAAACAAAACCTCAAAATCAACCATCAAATTGAAAAGTAATACTACCGGTAGCACCCATTCTAAAATTGGGGTATGAAAATGAGACATTTTTATAATGTGGTAAAAGAACTCATCATTACTGTAAAAAAAATCATAAAAGAAACCCTTAAATGTTTACTTTTTAAATGTTATTATCACACAAAGTGTTGGTTGTGGAGCCTGATTATCTTCCTGATTCATAGGTCCTTGCTTTCAGCCGTGTTTATACCCCATGAAGTATTTACACCCCAGAAGTATGTACACTCTTCCACGCGGGGGAGTGCAGAGGGGGGGTACCCCCT
>ML825345.1:0-17602 GCA_009831015.1 Picea engelmannii | reverse complement strand
TGAAACATATGAGATGGATGGAAAGATATCGAAAAATTAGGCGGTTTAAAAAAAATGACATTGAAAATGGACTTCGAATGTGAAAGTTATGCCCTCACTTTTACAAATAAGTTGCTTTATGAAGTGACCCAATTTTATAAAAAACAAGCGGGGATCACTTTTAAAATGAAGTTACTTTATAAAATAAAGTTGCATGCAAAAAAAATAACTTTAAAATAAATTATTAAAGCTACTTATAGTGATTCATTTTTATACTTGAAGTGAAATACACTTTACAATGGATGCATTAACTTTTTCAAGAAAAGTAAGAAAAAAAAGACTTGAACTCAAGACTTGTTACTTAACAAGGAAACTTAGAAGGAGAATTGGGGGTGTTGTTGTTGTTTTTTTTGATGACCTTGAAGAGCGTGCTCATAAAAAACTCTTTTCACACAAGAAAACTATAAAGTCCCCAAACGTTACGAATCCAAGCGAAGCGAAAAGAACAATTTTTTTTTTGTTAGGTAGGAAGGCAATGACGACACAGTTAACCACACCACCTGACAATGACATCAAGCACACAGATCAGGCAACAAACAACAACGAACCTACTTACTAACTCTTCGAGCCGCTGGGCGAAACCGATGTAAATCAAAAAGAAAGAAACGACTACCCGCCCAAAACACAACATGACAACGCCTACAAGCTAAGGACAACCACCACAATCCTAACACAACAGCCTCGACGACCAGTAACTAGAACCTCTATGGCGCGCAAAACCCAACGCATGAAGGCATTACCACCCAAGCGCCAATGATGACTTACAACGATCAACAACACCCACAACGGGAAGCACAAACTTTGAACAAGTTCTCCTTCGTCTCTATCCAACAGGGCACGCCATGATGCCCTCATAAGGAATCATGCCATCACCAGGCGATAGGCAGGATAATAACCAAGGCGCATCACAACACAGCTAGACAAAAACCCTAGAAAATTTTTACGCGCTAGGAGACCGAATTATTTTCCAACCACATGATGACTAACTCAAGCACCCAATGGCCAATTCACAAGAAGCAAGGGAAAATATGACTAAAACATTCACACAACACACAAATTCCTTACGCAACAATTCTAAAGCAACCTACATCGACCGATACACATTAAATGGTTAATATCCATGATTGGTTCAAAGTGGCTATTTTCTAAAACCAAGTTAGGTAAGTGATTTCATAAGGAGATTTTTTTTATCTTTTAACTGACAAAGTTACGAAACATGCCCTTTAAAATGACCAAACAAATGTCCTTTAAAACAATTAAAACAAAGGTCTTTTAAAGCTGAGTTAAGCTATCTTAAAACCGAGACAATATAAAAATTTGCAATCGACGTAATGCATTCAATCACTATCTATATAATCTATAAGTTGATATTGCTGTAGTTGTTGTAATTTTGTATTTATTGATAACACTGCCTTAGTTAAATAAAATCGCTGACAATAAGGACATACCACTGCTAAACATGTTACTATCAAGGGTTTACTGAAATCTTGGGATACATCGTTGTGTATTCCATATTTATGTTTACGAAGGATGTTACTAACTTAAGGAAGGATCACGATCAACAACCATGATGCTGTCAACAAAAGAGATGTTGCCGGCGTTATTGTTGCTGAAGAATTTACTGACCACATAAGGGATTAACCATTAACTATAAATAACGCTGTCCTTTATTCCAGGAAACAACCGAACATTGTCTAAAGGTAAAGCTATCATGTAAAGAAAGAATTAACGACTTGGCTATCTATAGGAATGCAGGTAAACAAAATTTATAAGGTAAAATCGCACCACAGGAGAATCGCTAACCCTTTTTTTTAGTGGATGCCTAGCATTGGCTTGCTGTCTGACCTGGTGACGTTATCCATTAAATTCATAGAGGCAATAATCATGCTACTGGTCATTAATAAATTTCGCTCATGGGATAATTTTCCATGTTTTTTCCCAAAAAAAGATTCGCTATGCTAAAAATTATTCGCCCAAATTCTATAGGATAAAATTATTTTAACTTAAAAATCGCCAAAATTTTATACAAACTATATAAAATCCTTAGAAATTTGAATATTTTTAAAAAAATATCAACAAACATTTATAGTTGGAATATGCAGGATTAATAAGATTCACCAAGGTTTCTACATTTTAAAATAAATTTCCATCCTTAAAATCATCCCTAATCACTAATAAGTGCATCAGTTCCCAATGTAAGTGCGGTCCAGTTGGATTTAATTCCCTAAAATCGCTATTTAAATCTCATTAAAAATCACTATTAATAATAATAATATGTTGAATCGATGCTAAATAAAATCGCTAGGTATGTGGGGGAAAAGGGTGTTTAAGGTAAGTGTGAGTATGTGTGTTCAATTCGCCATCAATACATACATAATTCTGCAGTCAGAACTTAGTAATTTCGCAGTATCAATGCTAAGTTGGACACAGACTCCTCAAATCAACACACATGCACTCAAATAACATCACAGACAAGCACCATAAAAGAACAGTCTCTAAATTAAGTGGACGCAGACCTTTCCCAACCAAACACAAGCACACACATAATAGTGCATACCATGCACAATAAAATTTGCAACCATCCAAAATACAAAATCAACTCCATTGAGTAGCAAGATCGCTGCCCTTTTCATTACAATTCGTCAGTCAATGAAATAAAATTTGCAGAGTAAACGATATATGGAATCCATCCTTCCAGACATAGGTAAAATGCAGAAGGAATGCAAAACTCTATAAGCTTCACTCCTACACAAGTTTGTTGTGTAAACAATTACCATTACCTATATACCATATGTCGTGTATCGATTTACCATTAGCTGTGTAGAGAATTTACAAACTACCATTTACATATACACTAAATACGTCTTATCAAGAGAAATTGTGACTCCAACCAAATTACATCGATTACATTCGCTGGATACAAAGACATTATTCAAGGTAAAGGTTCACTGTAATCAAGGCATAAATTTACTGTAAATCAAGGTAAAACATAGTCAACACATAATCAATGTTGTTATTCAAGTGGAAAACATAGTCCAATATAAATACGCTGTTCAACATATCCACATTAATATATTTGTAATTTATATGAAAAACATATTATAATTACGCCGTCCCATTCAATTTGCCGAGTTCTATTGCACACAACAGGGTAATGAAAATCACAGTTCTATTGTTGAGTTTGTAAAAAAATCGCAGTCCAAAACAGAAAAAGAAAACGCCTCGAAATTGCACTCAATTGGGTAATGATTGCAGTAAAAACAAAATGAAGAATGAAGAGTATCCCAAGTAATATCTCCCACCATTACACCCCCCAAAAATGCAAAGATCATTTCATCAAACGCAGAGGAAATTTCATTAAAAATGCACAGATCATTTCATCAACGCAAAGGGTAATAAACGAATCACGGAAGGAAAGGATAAAGAATCGCAGAAGTACCCAATCACAAAAGGCGCAAGGCAATCCATCAACCAGGAACAATCAACAGGGGTAGAAAGCTGAGCCAACTATCCTCCGCTCATCATCCACACACAGAAAAGCAGGGCGTTTGGATCTATAGGTCTACTAACATCGAAGTGACGACTGTTGATCCGACTCCTAGCCGATTGCTCAGGCATGGACTGATGAGCTAGGGATGAGGGCGAATTAAAAAGCACAACTCTTCACAAAATCATTAAAACCAATAGGACAATCATAACAATTAGGGATCGAATGCCAAGGGAATCAAGTCAAGTAGCCAACTTAAGGATATGGGGAATTTAAGTTCTCAATTAAAATTCTAATTCAAACACCTTCTTTACACAGTTAAAAGTTCAGAAATGAAAGCGTAGGGTCAATAATAATCTACCATGCAGAATAAAAGCAAGCGTACCGTAGCCCAATGTGACAATTCAGATTCGTTGTCCGGCGTGCTCCGTGCAGCTCCCGCTTGCCGACCGATGAGACTTCATTGGTACCTCCCAACCAATGCTAGGGGTACTCTTCTTCCCCCTTAGCCCGCTGAGCCACAAAGGGGACACACACACTAAACCAGAGAACAACTAGCTCCCAGATCACCTCGAAAGGTCGAGCTACCACTCCTCACCGAGCTGGGTATCCTAACTCCCACAAGATAAGTCAGTCAAGTCTAAACTTCTGCAATGTAACGTTATGCATGAAAGAAGAGATCCATCCTCCTCGTCCTCCCTCCTTTATATAGAGTTTATAAGTCATTTCTTTCCCAATTTCCCATTTAATTTAATGTTCAATAATTTAATTCAGAAAAATCCTCCCCGTACATGTGTCACCCATCCCCTTCGTTGCACCAAAAATTAATTTCATTAATTATTTAATTAATCCCATTTCCCTCACCCACCTAAAATCATTCCTAGAATCGCTCCTAGGTGTCCCCATATTCCCTTACACATTTTAATGACTTACCCCCTTACTAATTTACTAGTTGAGTTCAATCTAGAAAGTTCTTAAAGGAAAGATTCCTTGCTAAGTTAGTCATTCTGCTTTTTCCCTTATGTTTCCCTTTCTCTTTATGTTTCCCCCTTTTTCCCTTAGTTTCCTAATTCTTTTAAATTTCCCTCTTTCCCTTTTTATCTAAAACGCAAATTAGCAAGTGTAGAATTTACCCTTTTTCCCCTTTTTCTTTTTAGTTAAAAATTTTAATTAGCATATGTAGTAAAACAATCAATTCCCTTTTAAATTATTTTAAATCCCTCAATAATTTGATTTTAATAATTAAATCGAGTTTCTTACCCCCTTTTCGTCACATGTTTAATGATGATTAATATTATTTTTATTTTTACCACAAGTATGACCTTAGACCTAGATTTTAATTTCCAAGGCTGGGCGACATTTTATTAGGGAAATTATTTTTAAATCTTTCTTATCACATTATTCATTCTAAGGCCATCTAGGTTTATTCACTTATTTAACAATGCGACATGTCCTTCAGGACGCACTAGGTGCTCCAACGGTGCCACTCACCTCATTCTATTTTTCTTGCGCGACGTGCCCTTTAGGACACACTACGTGCTCCAAGGGTGTCACTCACCTCTTGACTGATTTGGTAGACATAAAAAACCCCTAGAGTCAATACTCTGCTAGGTGATCTTGTGGGAGACTAAGGGCATCTAAGGAACAAGGCCCCAACCTTATTGAGTGCCCCTTAGAATCATCGTGAGGGACTATCAGAGTCTGCCCTCATGGCATCGTGGGTCTTCTCGAACTAGGTAATCGTTAACCTACAATTTGAGCCATGAAAAGAGTGCTAGTAGGCTGTGGCAGGGCTGCTGTCCACACCTCTCCCTCAACATCTCTAGTAGTCATGCGTGACCCCTCTACTCCACATGTGAGTCTGGTCGGCAAGCTATTGTCAGCCTGCATCATCAACGAATCATGTCATAATAAAATCCACAATCATAAAATCTAATCAGATGCACATATGTCATATATAGAACAATCAAACCCCAATAGTCCACTCCCTAACTCAATCCGGAGTCCAAGGGTTTCATCGATGCCTCAACATCCTCGAGGTCCAAATCCTGCACACTCAAGAAAACGAGTCAATAACACATGTCTAAGTCAATACAAAAAAATAACATATAAACACATCCATAATGCCTCATAATTATAATCAACGACCAATAGTATAATAATTCTGATCACTTGCAAGAAGTGTCCTTAAAGAATAATTTCGCTTGGTGCGCGCAAGAGCGGGATGTTACATACACCCCTCTTGGTCTAAACTTCGTCCCGAAGTTTCATAGCATATAAGTGCTGAAATCATGTGTATCACAATATCATAAGTCTATATATCCAACAAAAATGGAAACTGTGGGCGCATATCATATGCGTCCTCCGAGGTTGCCAAGTGTGGACTATAGTTGTCCCACTGGACCTTGAACTTATCTACGGTTCGATGTCGTAGCTGTCGAATGCGATGATCTAGAATGCAGACTGGATCAATTGTGAGTGCACCCTCATCTGACACGCGCAAGGTGCTCAAGTCAAAACATGTGTAAGATCACTAATCATAATGTCTCAAACAGAGACGTGAAATACATCATGCATACACCTCAAGAATCAGGCAAGGGTATTCATTAGGCCACGAGCCTCTCTTTTCCACAATCTCGTAGGATCCCATGAACCTAGGAGATAATTTAGCCCCTTTTTCAAAATTGATCGAACTCATTTGCGGTTTCAGCCGCAAAAATACTCGATCGCCAAATTGTAACTACGGTCGACACAACGCGCATCGACATAACTCTTCTATCGATCCTGCGCTTCCTTGATCCTTTGTCTTATAGTTTGCATTTAATCTTCCCTTTATTGGATCGCTTCCGGTCCCACCAGGACCCTATCCTCTAGCCGATACCAAATCAAAGGCATCTGACACAGTCTCCCATAAGAAACTCGAAAGGCTCCATCTTAATGGTGCTTTGGTAGTTGTTGTTATAAGCGAATTTTACCAGTGGCAAGAATTCTTCCCAACACTTCTTTTGGTCCATCACGTACATGCGCAACATGTCTTCCAAGACTTAGTTTGTTCGTTTGGTTTTCCCGTATGTCTTAGGGTGATACGAAGTACTAAAGTTAAGTTGGGTTCCCAAGGCCTCTTGGAAACTAGTCCAAAAATCGTCCAGTAAACACCAATCCTCGATCGGATATAATCCTCTTAGGTACGCCATGCAGCCTCACAATCTCACTGATGAAAATTCTAGCTATGTCAGGTGCCTGATACGTCGTACGCACCTGAATAAAATGAGAACTCTTCGTCAGAGTGTCGACTACTACGAAAATCGAGTCGTGCCTCCTTGCCGTCAGTGGCAACCAACAATGAAATCCATTGAAATAACCTCCCATTTCGATTATGAAATAACGTGTGGCTGTAGTAATCCTACTGGATGTCTATGTTCATCCCTTATGAGCTGACATTCTAGACATCTGGCCACATAGTTGATTATGTCCGCCTTCATTCCTTTCCATAAGAATAAGGGTTTAAGGTCCGCCCTCATCTTCATGACTCCTAGGTGAGCCATGTATACTGCTATGTGAGCCTCGTTTAGGATCAAAATCCTCAACTCGTCTTTCGGTGGTACGTAAATCTGATTTTTAAACCTTAATAGTCCATCATCGTCAAACGCAAATCCTTCAAATCTTGGTACCATCATTGTGTTTTGTCCGATAAAATCCTTGACCTCTTTGTACCAGTCATCATTGCGCTGTAAGGTTAGAATCCTTTCACATAGATTCGTCTGAAGAAGCAACACCAAAAAGATGCGTGGTCTTCGAATCAATGCATCTACCCCTCGATTCACTTTTCCTTTTATGTAAGTAATCTCGAAGTCGTAATCGATAAGAAATTCCGACCAACGTCGTTGTTGCACGTTCAGGTCGCTTTGCGTAAAGATGTGCTGTAGTCCACAGTGGTCCATTTTTAGTTCAAATTTTTGTCCAACCAGGTAGTGTATCCAAACCTTCAAGGCATAAACAATTGCTAACAACTCTAAATCATGCATCACTTAGTTCTCCTCATGCCTTCTCAACTTCCTCGAAATGTAAGAAATCACCTGGCTGTCTTGCATCAAGACTTTGCCTAAGCCTTCCTTGGATGTGTCAGTGCATACCAAGAAGTCTGCGTCCATGTCAGGGACCTTTAGTATCGATGTTGTTCTAAATAGGTCCTTGATCCTCCGAAATGCCTCCGCACATTTCTCGGTCCAAACAAACTTCTTGTTCTTCTTCTACAATTCCGTGATCGGATTTTCTATCTTCAAAAATCCCTTGACGAACCGTCGATAGTATCCTACTAAACCCATGAAGCTACGCACTTTCGAGACATTGGTTGGCGTAGGCCATTCCATAATATGCTCGACCTTTGCTGGATCCACAACGATACCTTCGTTGGAGATGACATTCCCTAATTAGTGAATCCTCAATTGATAAAACACACATTTGGACAACTTCCAAAACAATTTGTGCTCTCGCAGACACTGTAGTACCAAGCACAAGTGCTCGTCATGCTCCTCCATTGTCTGAGAGTAAATCAAAATATTTTCAATGAATACTTGGATGAACTTGTCTAAGTACTCGCGGAACACCCCGTTCATCAAACTCATAAATACCCCTGGGGTGTTTGTCAGTCCAAATGGTAAAACAATAAACTCGTAATGACCAAACCTCATCTTAAAGGCAGTCTTAGGGACGTCATCCTCCTTGATCCGTAACTGGTAATACCCTGATCACAAATCGATCTTGGAAAACACCATCGCACCCTTCATCCGATCAAACATATCATCAATCCTTGGAAACATATACTGATTCTTGATCGTTGCCTTGTTCAATTGACGGTAGTCAATTCAGAGTCTCCATGAACCCTCCTTTCGTATGGAAAAAACAGGTGCACCCCACAGTAACACACTCGGACGTATAAGTCCTAGGTCCAACAACTCCTTCAGTTGCATTCTGAACTCCTGTAACTCCGGGGTTGACATAGGATAAGGCGTTCTAGCTATTGGTTCAGTCCCTGGTTTTAGGTTTATGGTAAACTCCAATTCCCTCTTTTGCGACATCCTAGGTAACTCCTCTGGGAAGACGTCCACAAACTCTCTCACCATAGGAAGGTGTTCTAGACCTTCCGCTACTCCCTTCTCATTTAATGCAAGGATCGCTTAAATCTTACATCCCTTGCACATGCTCTTCCGCAATTGCAAGGAAGATATAAACCTCAGGGAAACTCCCTGGTTTCGACCTACAATCACGTGTCTCTGTCCCTCATCATCATCCAAGCTCAACTGTTTTGTATTACAGTTGAGTATCGCCTCATGCGATTCCAACCAGTCCATACCGATCACGACTTCATAAGATCCTAATATCAGACGTACATATTGGCCCTGGTGACAAACTCTCCCAGGTTAAGGGTACAACCCATAACCTTTCCCCCAACCTTCTGTTTGGCTCCCGAAGCCATCTCTACAAAACTAAACTCATCTTGTTCGACTACCTTAACCTTAATTCCTTTTAGCGTTGCCCCATAAATAAAAACCTTCGGTAGCACCGGGATCTATCAAAATACTAAGGGTCTGGTCAGTGACGGTATCTGACGTCTCAAGCACAGTCGACTGGTGCTTTTCCTGACGGTTACTCACCGCCACATGAATATGATGGGCCTTGCCCAAAACTCCCACGGTAGTGGGTTCGACTGATCGAGAGCTCTGGTCCTCTCCATTGGGCAGTGATGCTGGTAATGTGCTCCCCACATTCCAAAACATTTTCTTCGGTCCAGTAATCCTGGTACCCGAAGTAGAAGCTGGATCCTAACACTGAGGCCAACATGAACTTGTTGACCTTAAGTTTCTTGGTAAAAAGGTGTAGAGCATACCAAAGTAGCTCAAAAAATGGGCCTCATACTCGGGCATCGTAGGACCTCCTTGTCGCAAGGCGTTGAAATCGTTGAGCTGACGCTTATGAATTCCTTAGAAATATACCTCTCCTGGAATTGTTCCTCAAATAGTTCCCATGACACGTCTTCTACGGTCACGTACAAAATGACAGGAGCATCTTCCACCAAAGAAGAGCACTCCCCTTCAGATGAAGACCGCCACACAGATTTTCATGTTGGAAGTATAGTCACGAAGTGCAGGCACCTCGCTATATTCTCCAACCATGCCTCGGTGGCTGTGTCATCCGGGGCACCCAAGAACTCGGGATATTTGACCTTCTCGAGTTCACGGTGAAAACTAACGGTACTGGTTGAAGCACGCTGTCGACCCTCAGGGGTACATGCGTCCTAGCCTCAACTCAATACAGATGGTGAATCAAGGCCTTTGACACTCCCTGGAAGGTCCTTGTCAGACCATCATTCTCCCTTACAACATTTGAATCCAGCCCAAGTACTTGTTCTTCCCTTTGGGGTTAGACTCAGAGGGCACGGGCACTGGAGGCGTCGCACCTCCTTCCACGACACCACACTACGAACCTATGTGGTGTCCTCTAATAGAGATCACCCCTAAGACGCGTTAAATTTTTTAATTAGCGCTACATTAATGCTTAAGGGTCTACTACATTGGAAAGCCCGACGATCCACAGTCGTAGGGTTGAAACCCGCTCTGATACCATATGTAAAGTCCCCAAACGTTACGACTCCAAGTGAAGCGAAAAGCACAATTTTTTTCTTGTTATTCAGGAAGGAAACAATGACACAATTAACCACACCACCTAACGATGACATCAAGCACACAGATCAGGCAACAAACAACAACGAACCTACATACTAGCACTTTGAGCCACTGGGAAAAACTGGCATAAATAAAAAAGAAAGAAACGACTGCCCGCTTGAAACACAACACGACAACGCCTACAAGATAAGGACAACCACCACAATCCCGACACAATGGCCTCGAAGACCAGTAAATAGAACCTCTATGGTGCACAAAACCCAATGCATGAAGGCGTTACCACCCAAGCACCAATGACGACTTACAACGATCAACAACACCCACAACGGGAATCACAGACTCTGGCCAAGTTCTCCTTCGCCTCTATCCAATAGGGTGTGCCATGATCCCCTCTTTAGGAATCATGCCATCACTAGGTGATAGGTGGGACAATAACCAAGGTGCATCACAACACAACCTGACCAAAACCCTAGAAAATTTTAACGCGCTAGGAGACTGAATTATCTGCCAATCACATGAAGACTAACTCAAGCACCCAATGACCAATTCACAATATGCAAGGGAAAATACGACTAACACCTTCACACAACACATAAACTCCTTGTACAACAATTCTAAAGCATCCTACACCAACCGATACACATTAAATGGTCAATATCCACGATTGGTTCAAAGTGGCTATTTTCTAAAACCAAGTCAGGTAAGTACTTTCCTAAGGAGAAATTTGTTATATTTTAACTGAAACAGTTACGAAACATGCCCTTTAAAATGACCAAACAAATGTCCTTTAAAATAGTTAAAACAAAGGTCTTTTAAAGCCGAGTTAAGCTATCTTAAAAATGAGACAATATAAAAATTTTCAATCGACGTAATGCATTCAATCTCTATCTATATAATCTATAAGTTGATATTGTTGTAGTTGTTGTAATTTTGTATTTATTGATAACACCACCTTAGTTAAAGAAAATCATTGACAACAAGGACATACCTCTGCCAAATAGGTTACTGTGAAGGGTTTACTGAAATCTTGGGATACATCGTTGTGTATTCCATATTTCTGTTTACGAGGGATGTTACTAACTTAAGGAAGGATCACGGTCAACAACCATGATGTTGTCAACAAAAGAGATGCTGTCGGCGTTATCGTTGTCGAAGATTTTACTGACCATAGAAGGGATTAACCATTAACCATAAATAACACTATCCTTTATTCCAGGAAACAACCGAACGCTGTCTAAAGGTAAATATGTCATGTAAAAAAAGAATTAATGACTTGGATATCTACAGGAATGCAGGTAAACAAAATTTATAAGGTAAAATCGCACCACAAGAGAATCACTAACCCTTTTTTTAAGTGGCTGCCTAGCATTGGCTTGCTGTTTGACCTGGTGACATTATCCATCAAATTCGCAGAGGCAATAATCATGCTACTGGTTACTAATAAGTTCATCAGTTCCCAATGTAAGTGTGGTCCAGTTGGATTTTAACTCCCTAAAATCGCTATTTAAATCTCAGTAAAAATCGCTATTAGTAATAATAATATGTTGAATCGATGATAAATAAACTCGCTAGGTATGTGGGGGAAAAAGGGCGTTTAAGGTAAGTGTGAGTATGTGCGTTCAATTCACCATCAGTACATACATAATTCCGCAGTCACAACTTTGTAATTTCGCAGTATCAATGCTAAGTTGGACGTAGACTCTTCAAATCAACACACATGCACTCAAATAACATCGCAGACAACCACCATACAGGCACAATCTCTAAATTAAGTGGACGCAGACCTTTCCCAACCAAACACAAGCACACACATAATAATGCAGACCATGCACAGTAAAATTCGCAACCATCCATAATACAAAATCACCTCCGTTGAGTAGTGAGATCACTGCCCTTTTCATTACAATTCGTCAGTCAATGAAATAAAATTTGCAGAGTAAACGATTTGTGGAATCCATCCTTCCAGAAATAGGTAAAACACAAAAGGAATGCAAAAATCTATACGCTTCACTCCTACATAAGTTTGTTGTGTAAACAATTACCATTACCTCTATACCATATGCCGTGTATCGATTTACCTTTAGTTGTGTAGAGAATTTACAAACTACCATTTACATATACACTAAATACATCTTATCAAGAGAAATTATGACTCCAACCAAATTACATCGATTACATTCGCTAGGTACAAACACAATATTCAAGGTAAAGGTTCACTGTTATCAAGGCATAAATTTACCGTCAATCAAGGTAAAACGCAGTCAACACATAATCAACGCTGTTATTCAAGTGGAAAACGTAGTCCAATATAAATACGTTGTTCAACATATCCACATTAATATATCTATAATTTATATGAAAAACATATTATAATTACGATGTCCCATTCAATTTGCTGAGTTCTATTGCACACAACAGGGTAATGAAAATCACAGTTCTATTGCCGAGTTTGTAAAAAAATTGCAGTCCAAAACAGAAAAAGAAAACGCCTCAAAATTGCACTCAAAAGGGTAATGATTGCAGTAAAAAAAAATGAAGAATGAAGAGTATCCCAAGTAATATCTCCCGCCATTACACCCCCAAAAAATGCAGAGATCATTTCATGAAACGTAGAGGACATTTCATTAAAAATGCAGAGATCATTTCATCAACGCAGAAGGTAATAAGTGGATCACGGAAGGAAAGGATAAACAATCACAGAAGTACCCTATCGCAAAAGGTGCAAGGAAATTCGTCAACCAGGAACAATCAACAGAGGTAGACAGCCGGGCCAACTATCCTTCACTCATAATCCACGCACAAAAAAGTAGGGCGTTTGGATCTATAGGTCTATTAACACTGAAGTGACGACCGTCGATCTGACTCCTGGTCGACTACTCAGGCGTGGAATGATGAGCTAGGGATGAGGGCGAAGTAAAAAGATCAACTCTTCACAAAATCAATCAAACCAATAGGACAATCACACCATTCAGGGATCGAATGCCAAGGGAATTAAGTCAAGAAGCAAGCTTAAGGCTATGGGGAATTTAAGTTCTCAATTAAAATGCTAAGTCAAACACCTTGTTTACACAGTTAAAAGTTCAGAAATGAAAGTGTAGGGTCAATAATAATCTACCATGTAGAATTAAAGCAAGCATACCGTAGCCCAAGGTGACAAATCCGAGTCGTTGTCCCGTGTGCTCCGTGCATCTCCCGCTTGCTGACCGATGAGACTTCACCAGTACCTCCCAGCCAATGCTAGGGGTACTCTTCTCCCCACTTATCCCCCCAAGCCGCAAAGGGGCCACACACACTAAACCAGAGAACAACTAGTTCCTAGCTTGCCTTGCAAGGTCGAGCTACCACTCCTCACTGAGGTGGGTATCCCAACTCCCACAAGATAAGTTAGTCAAGTCTAAAATTCTGCAGCGTAACGTTACACATGAAAGAAGAGATCCATCCTCCTACTCCTCCCTCCTTTATATAGAGTTTCTAAGTCATTTCTTTCCCAATTTCCCATTTAATTTAATGTTCAATAATTTAATTCAGAAAAATCCTCCCCATACATGTGTCACCCATCCCCTTCGTTGCACCATAACTTAATTTCATTAATTATTTAATTACTTCTATTTCCTTCACCCACCTAAAATCATTCCTAGAATCGCTCCTAGGTTTCCCCATATTCCCTTACACATTTTAATGACTTACCCCCTTACTAATTTACTAGTTGAGTTCAATTTAGAAAGTTCTTAAAGGAAAGATTCCTTGCTAAGTTAGTCATTTTGCTTTTTTCCTTATGTTTCCCTTTCTCTTTATGTTTCCCCCTTTTTCCCTTAGTTTCCTAATTCTTTTAAATTTCCCTCTTTCCCTTTTTATCTAAAACTCAAATTAGCAAGTGTAGAATTTACCCCTTTTCCCCTTTTTCTTTTTAGTTAAATTTTTTAATTAACATATGTAGAAAAACAATCAATTCCCTTTTTTTTTTTTTTTAAATCCCTCAATAATTTGATTTTAATAATTTAATCGAGTTGCTTACCCCCTTTTCGTTACATGTTTAATGATGATTAATATTATTTTTATTTTTACCACAAGTATTACCTTAGACCTAGATTTTAATTTACGAGGCTGGGCGACATTTTATTAGGGAAATTATTTTTAAATCTTTCTTATCACATTATTCGTTCTAAGGCCATCTAGGTTTGTTCACTTAGTTAAAAACCTGACATGCCCTTTAGGACGCACTAGGTGCTCCAAGGGTGCCACTCGCCTCATTCAGTTTTTCTTGCGCGATGTGCCCTTCAGGACTCACTACGTGCTCCAAGGGTGCCACTCACCTCTTGACTGACTTGGTAGACATCAAAAACCCCTGGAGTCAATACTCTGCCAGGTGATATTGTGGGATAATAAGGGCCTCTAAGGAATAAGGCCCCGACCTTACTACATGCTCCTTAGAATCATCATGAGCGACTATCGCAGTTTTCCCTCATGACATCGTGGGTCTTCTCGAACTAGGTAATCATTAACCTACAATTCAAGCCACGACGGGAGTGCTAGTAGGCTACGGTAGGGATGCTGTCCACACCTCTCCCTCAACGTCTCTAGTAGTCAGCCTGCATCATCAATGGATCATGTTAGAATAAAATCCACAATCATAACATCTAATCAGATGCACATATGTCATATATAGAACAATCAAACCCCAATAGTCCACTCCTTGACTTGATCTAGAGTCCAAGGGTTTCATCGATGCCTCAATATCCTCGAGGTCCAAACCCTGGACACTCAGGAGAACCGAGTGAATAACACCTGTCTAAGTCAATACATCAAAATAACATATAAACACATCCATAATGCCTCATAATCATAATCAATGACCAATAATATAATAATCCCGATCACTTGCAAGCAAGTGTCCTCAAGGAATAATTTCGCTTAGTGTGTGCAAGAGCAGGATGTTACAAAAACAATTCCACTTCTCTATGACAACAAGGGTTATATCTCAGTTAGCTTACCCGAAAATTTCACCTTTTCCTATCTGTTTCTGATTTATCGAAATCGCACAAGGCACAGGGAAAAGAGAATACGAAGATATAAAATAATAGCAACCCAGAAACAAAAAATGTAAAATCGAAATAATACTCTGCAAAAAATTAAAGAGGGCGTATTCAGCCTTTATACCTCCGGATCTGACTGAAATGACTATATGTTGGGTAAACATAAACCTTTTTGAGTGAAATAGAAGGCGTTCCTTACTGAAACGAGCACTCCAGATGCAATGGAACAATCCTCTCAACATAGAAATGTATGAAAATGGAAGAAAATAGAGATGAGGCAACTTGGCTTCATAATCTCGATCTACAACAAGAGAGGGTCTTCAAACATGCTTTGATACCATGTTTGAGAACACATGTATTCTTACAGAGGATGAAAACCTCCAGTAACCACTCACACAACCAGATCAAAGATCAACACACTGATGTTTTGACGTGGTAAAACCCTTACGGGGAAACATCCACAACCCCAACCAACGTGACCACATGGATCAATTTATTAATGAAAAAGAAAAAAATTACATTTACAAGAGAGTTTCTCACAATCGATCATCGACAAATGACCCTCCATGCTCTTTAAATAGAGATCATGGACCAATCAGGTGTTAAGCCACAGATCAATGTAGCCATTAAAATCGAGGAGAATATGAACTGTCAGATCACTCTATGTCAGGAACATATCGCGACCATCATATTTCCTAACTATAAATGCATACTAATGCATACGAAGGAAAAACACTAAGAAACACACTTTTACCTAATGACACATTAGACCAAGTAGATCTTAACTAACTCCTAAGTGCCTAATTATCCTAACTCTTGGTGAATGAGTTGATGCAATGAAGTTAGGTGGAGGACATTCGTTCTGCAGGTGAAGAGGTTAGACTAAATTTGGGCATAGATTGTGCACGAGATAGATGAAGTAATATGACGAAGGGAAACTTGGGGTTTCCACTTGGTAGAATTTTAGGTTTCCAGCAACAGTTGCGATGGAAGCATAAGTTTGGGTAGAGGCTTGGAGATAGCATATTTTTGTGAATGTTTTTGAGGGTGGAAAAAAATTGGAGTGGGGGAAGATGTAAGGCTATGGGAACCAATACTGAGCACACACATTTCCACCAATGGCCGAGATGAATGAAATCGGGAAATCAAGATGCTCGATGTGAATGAGGAGACAAAATTCTTCATGTACAAGAGATTTGGGGTTCCTTAGGTGTGCATCGTGCCAAGGGATGACTCCACCCAAAGATGGATTACGACATAAGTTAGGCACGTAGTTTAATGAAAGACTTGGGTAGAAGATGGGCACATCACCGAAAAGATGGATTGGATGGAACAAAAGGGGCATCGGTTGGATAGTTCGACGGATAAGGCACCCGGTCCAACTAACAAACAAAGGAAGACTTATAGTGGGTGAGCTCTACCACCTTGGGCATGCAGTGTGTGAAGGGGAGCTTGACCAAGGTGCCTTGCAACATACATTTATCCATGAGTTGACGATCGATTGTGGGCATGAGTTGGGTGCCCAAAAAAAATGAATGAGTCAACTAGAAGAGAGGAAGGAGCACTTAGGTGAGTCGGTCAAATCACCTAAGGCACGCACACACCTTGGATGAAGGTAAACCAAGTGTTGTGTGGACAAAATTCGAAATGATGCATCGATTCCAAGGAAAGGGATGCATTGACCCATAAGATGGGAGCCTATATATGAATGAAGGAGAAGACCAAAGGAAGGGAAGCAATTCATGAAGGAAAAATGAGTTCTGAACCAATAGAGGGCACATACAGGCTAAGGAAAGGGCTACAGGTGCCACAAAGATGAAGCACGAAGGGGAGGTGACTCGCTTTAGTTTGTTACTATGGTAACAAAGGAAGGGTACAGGGTGACTCGATGAAAGATGGTCTTTGTGTTTTTGCATAGGTTATTGTTGAAGAAAATTGAGCGAAATCTCCTTGTTATCTTTCTTTGCATGGCATGAGATGCAGACTCAACACACTGCTATTATTGTAATAAAAATTGGGTGTTAGGACGATTTAGCCAACCACTTTCATATTCGTTTTAACCGTTGTATGAATGCATTTTATTACTTGTTTATGTTCTAAGTACATATGCAAACATAAAATGTTAAGTAATAAAGAATCTAAGAGTAAGGCATGGTCTGGGCCAAGTAAACCTATGTGGTCTTGATTCCAAGTTGAAAAGATGTGGTGCCACATGTTGTTGGAGACGATGGATTCTTTTTCCATCCATCTGAGCTCTCCAATGGTGTGAAAATTAGTCTACAATTTCATATTCATTCCCTTTCCATGAATTGATTTTGATTCATAGGTTTAGGTTCAATTCCCAAGTTACGTAAGTGTCT
>ML825344.1:112297-130648 GCA_009831015.1 Picea engelmannii | reverse complement strand
TTTCTTGTTTTGTTTTCTTGGTCTAATTATTTTTTCTTTTGTTTCATACTACTATTTGGCACTTAGATTAGTGAATTGTGATTTCCTAAGTCTTTCTTTATTCAATTGATCTTGTGGATTGCCTCTTCTTTTATTTTCTTTGAAATTTTGTGGTATATACGTGTTGTGTAGTTATCAAAGTCGCATACATACACGCCCACTAGTTAAGAAAGTCGCGTACATATATGGTCAAATTTGAGGATAGGCAAACACATATTTATAGAAAGGGTTTTTTCAAATATTTTCTAGTCTGAAGGTGTTGGTTCAGGTGTCTGGGGTCTCTCCTGGGACTTTAAGACTCTATATATGTTGCTTCTTGAGTTCAGTAGTTGTTTAGTTTGATTTTTATAAAGAAAGCAAGAAAAAAATTGTATTTCTTTGTGAATCATTTTTTATTTTACAGACAAGATTTTGAGAATCCATTTTCCATATTCTTTCCTATCGAGAATAGCTTTTATCGTTGTTCTTGATAAGTCTTTATAGGTATGGGTGATTTTTTTACTTCTTTTTGTTTTTGGTTTTTTCTTGCTTGTTTTGAGAAGAAAATTTGTTGTCAATTTTCCGATTTGTTTTTACCTTTTAAACAAGAAAAAACAAGATATTTTTGAGAAGTATACTTTTGTATTATTTTTCAGTCCTTGCCACTTTTTCACTGAAAAAAAAAAAAAACTTCATGAAGTGTGTTTTCTTTCTTTTTAGTGATTTTAGGTTTCAAATCACATTTTTGCATTCTTGAAATTTTTTGCTTCTGAAAAGTTAGTTATGATTTTGACGAAAATAATAGTATAATTTTTTTTCACTTGCTTTGCATTTCAAAAATAAAAAATGCATCGGTAGTGCATCCCATCTAAAAGAAAATTTTGCATTTGTGTATCATCAAAAAAGAAAAGAGTTTGTTTTTTTTTTCCTGAAGTGTTTTGCACTCATTTTCAGTGAAGAACAAGCGTATTGCATTTTATGTTATTATAAGTGTTTTGATTTTTTGTGGAGTCTTTAAAAAAAACACCATTCAGTTTCATGCATTACCCCTTCTAAGTAAACAACATCTTATGTAAACTGAACACTTAATTAAAAAAAATCATACTTTTATTTTCTAAGATGAACAAACTAGCTTAAGTTGGGGCCCTAGATTAGGTTGGAGAGTTAACTCTCCAAGGCCATAAAGAAACTTAGGAGTCTGATATAGGGAGCACAAACTCTAACTATCGTATAGGTGTGGTTAAGAAACTCCTCTCACATAGGATCCAAACACGAGGTCATGTGAGGAAGAGCCGAGGAGATAACCCCTCTGAAGCTTGATTGAACATAGTGGAAAGATCATGTTTAGGGGGTTTCTCTAGTGCCCATACCTTCCTGAGAGGTGGTGCTTTTGAGGCTTCAGGATTTGTTACCCTGGCCATACGTTTGATCCTGACTATAAACTGTTCCCCAGACACTAACTACGAGTTGGTATCCATAGTAGTCATTCCTAGGTTTCTCAGAGGTAATTGTGGAGTGTTTCTCGTGGTACCTAAGGTAGGTGTCGCATCAGACTTCTCAGTACCTCTGGAGGGTGCCTCGCGAAGAGTGGATACTTGCACCAAGAAATGATGATTAGTGGAGGTCAGGGTAATTTCCTCTCACTCCTTCGTTCATTGGTTCATGGGACTTAATCAACCTGTGCCTTCGTCTGGAAGGTCCTTTCCTAACGTCATTGCTATTGCGGTCTTGAGACCTAATCCACCCGAGATGGAGTATTGGTGAAGTGGTTTGTTATTGTTATTTCCTTAGAATTTTGTAGTGGTGTGCTCTGCGTACCTAGAAAACTTAGGTAAGTGTGTTGGTAGTCACCTTGAGCTTGTGATTTAAAGTGGTTGATAAACCACTTCATTGGTCTAGTAGAATATAAAGTCTCATGCATGATCAAGTGGAAGTGAATTCTCTACCACCTCCTCGAAGGCGTCGACTCCACTAAACCAACACTTTCATACTGACTGGTTCCATTGACATCGTAGATATAGATCCTGCAGAAAAAATTCTTATGCGTCATATGTTACACAAATATCAGATCTCAAAGTTGAAGGATCCATTCATCATTTTAACCCTCCATTGACTGGATCTCGCAAGCTGATTATCTTGCATATTCTATATTTTGGTTCATATTTCACTGACAGTTGCCCTCTTCGGTGGGCCATCATGGACATAACTTAAGAAGTGTTTGAGTTGGGGGGGGGCTACAACCCCCACTTCAGCAATAGTGAGAGGAGGAATCTTTCCTCCTTTCATGTCTAACCAAACAACTAGTGTGGTTCAATCCACGGTACCCACATCGATCGACAGCTCTTTGCCATTGATAGTTGGGTCCACTCAGCCTTTGAGTGTGGCCTCCTCGTTTTCATTTATATCTAACACTTTTTCATTTGGGATGTCATCAATCGACATATAGAATGTGGCAGTTTGTTCCCAGTTGATTCCCCAAAGTACTAATGTTGTTGTGGAGAGTTCTTCAACTCCCTTCCAAGATTTTCCTTGGGGCAAAGAACATATTCCTCCATCATTACCCTCACTTGGGATCGGGTCTTTCCTATCTTCTATCACTAATCCCTTAGTCAGGTGGCACGGTCCCATGGGCGACAGACTCCAATCCATCAGCATGTCATCTTACTCTAACACTTTCACATTATTTAGTGGGTTCAAGAGCAATCCCTTTCCCTCATCTGGAATGTCAGTAGGGAGAAACCCCTTCCAAGGCCAATGGAATCCCACACAAGGGTCATACTCTTTGCAAGGGATGTCGTAAGGGGGGGATCCATTTCTTGGTAAGAACTATCCAATGCAAGGGAGTTTTCCTTTGCAAGGGATTTCAGCAAGGGGAAAGCCTGCTTGGTCTTATGGAAACCAGATGGGTGGAGGTTTATCTCTGTAAAACAAGGGCCATCAAGGCTTTACTCAAAATGTTGGCCCATACATAGGATTTTCCTGGAAACCTGATGCCAGTAACAATCCAGGTTATCCTTTTTCGGTGGGTACTCAACCTGGGAGATCCAACTCATCTAGTTGGAATTTTGGGCCCCCGCCGAGGTTACCTTTTCTGGCAACTTTGAACTTGTCACACCTGTCAAAACTGATGAAAAAATTAGTTTTCCATGATTTGAATTAGCCTCCAATCCCCACCAACTTTCCTTCGTACATTCCAAAATTCAAAGGTAGGTCTGGCGAGGATCTGGGCGACCACGTGGCGATGTTTCATCTATGGTGTTCATCGAATTATTTGAACGATGATTCCACCTAGTTGCATCTCTTCCAGCGCACTCTTACAGGATTCATAGAGAAATGGTACATTGAACTCAACCATTTAGCATTTCACACATTTCACGATCTGGTCTTGGTTTTCCTCAACCACTTCCAACTTCCTATCTGGTACAATGTTGGCACCAACCTCCAGTCTGCACTTAAACAAGATAAGGCTACTTACATATTGGATCATATCCAAGAGTGACAAAGGTGGAAGAGGATGATCAAATCCAAAGACCCTTCTGAGTTCTTGTTGGAATGGTTCCTCAAGTCCTTATTTCCTTACACCTCTAAATATATATCTACGTCAGGAGTATCCTATGAAGAGGAAGTGATATTTAGTGCCCAACAATTAGATTTAATATACTGATAATATGGGATCATTTATGAGATTATACCAGATACTCCGTGACATGATTTTGATCCTTCGAAAGCGAAGTTCAGACCACGTGCCCATGGCATTGTTGGGTTCGTCAAAAGCACTACTGTAGATATTTTTAAGAAACAGATGCAACAAATTACCATTCATCTGTCTACGACTAATAGAGCCACGAATTCTATTGTTTCCACCATCTAGTCATCAGATGTTCATTTTTTACAATCGACGGCTCCGAAGGGTACCCAACAACCTAGAGTGAAAATAAGAAGGGAAAGGATAAGAAAGGGGGTGAAAACAATAATAAAAATGCAAAATCTGATGCAAATGTTGGAGGGGCCAAGAAGGAGAAAAGGAAGCTAAAATTCCCTTGCAAGCATTGTACTAAAGATCATCTTACCCATTAGTTCCAAAACATAGAAGAGGCTCAACACATGTTAGTGCAGTAGTAGCCTATTGTGTTGAAGAACCAGTTTCCACACAGACAAAATATGCAGGCAAGATCTTCTAGTGGAAATCGGCAAGGGGGCACCCAAAATGCACCCTTGTCAGATGGATCAATGTTTTCATCAATATGATGAACCATAAGAAGGAGGAAGCTTATTTTTCGACCAAAACTCACGATTATGGAAATCTTGAGTTGAAATCTAAGGGGAAATAAACTTTTGATCCTCATAATTCTCTCCATATAGAGAATTCTGAGAAGGAAACAATGGCATTCATACTAAAAGGTGAGTATAAGTGTGCGTCACAGAACCTGAATGCTCGAGCCACACCCAAATACTCCATTTTCAAGGACTTGGCTCAGAAACCATGTGTGATTTCAACCCTATAGGTGCTACAAAGTTTCCCTATGGAATGAGAAACATTGTTTTCCGTGATATGGGCTATTGACTCTTCGAGCCAACTTGTTATGAAGTTTGACGTTGCAGAGGTGAAGCCTCGTCTTCCCTATCATGTATCCTTCCAAATTAATTTTTTGTATGTGAAACACATTATTAGAAGAAGTGTCATTGATGAAGGCACTTCAACATGTGTTATGTCGTTGTCTTGTTGGAAAGTAATTGGCTCTCCTGATATTACCTTGTATCCTACTCTTTTAACCACATTCGATGGATGATTGTTTAGACCACATAGTCTCATTTCCTATTTTCCTTTCTATTTAGGGGGGAAGGTATTTTATGTTGAAGTTAAATTAGTTGATGCTTCGCTCGACGATAACCATTTTTTAGGAAGGAGTTGGACCTATGTGATGATGACTATTGTCTCATTGTTTTTTCAAGTTTGTTGCTTCCCTCACTTAGGGAATATAGTAACGATACACCAAATGTCATTCAACTGCTCTAACTCTGTAGAAAATCTAGGATCTATAGTCCCATTGATAGAAAACTATCAAACGACAACTGAGAGCATTGGTGTTGGAATGTGCCCTTCTCTTATGGGAACTTTTAATTTCCTAACACCAGTTTCGTACATTTGTGCTACCTCGGTCGGTTTTTCAAATTCAAGCCCCTTGATCCCCATTACATGGGTAGGTTCATTTAGAACTATGTATATTGAATACTTGTGGGTGTTACCCTCACCGTGTGAATCAGTGGAAGTTTTTTTGCATGCCGAGATGGCCATGCCACTATTTGTATAAAAGATCGTTTCTCAAGCAATCTAGCAAGATACTGCATATTTTGATCCTACTCCTTCATGGACGGAAGAAGAGGATCAGTTTCCAGAACCCATTTGGGCCCAGAATTCTTCAACTTCTAGATTTTCTTGAGACTATATTACCTTCTGACAAAGCAATTATAGAGGAAATGAGAGGGCCAAAATTACCATGGGAGGATCTTCATCATCGATCTTATTTCCTTCCAGAACTCGATCGAGTTGAAGCTACGAAATTTCAATCAACTATGAGTGGAGGTGTCGGTCAATCTGTGAACCCATTGGAAAAGCATGGTGTTTATGCTAAGGAGAACATGGCTAACATATCATAAATTATTCTGATCAACATCTCCAAGACCCCTCGCATCGTAGAAAATGTTTTTATTGGTGTGGATCGTTCTTCAGAAGAGATTCATACGTATACCTTTTTATTTAAACATTTTCGCGGCGTTTTTTCCTAGTCCTACAAGGAAATGACAAGCATTGACCCCCGCATTGTCAAACATTATATTTGTACTTACAATAATTCCAATCCTTTTCACTAAAAGTTACAACCAGTAAATCCCAGTAAGGTGGCAATTATAAAGCTTGAAGTAGAAAAGTTGCTTAAGGCAGGTTTTATTTACTCTGTTCCTCTTACTGAATGGGTGTCAAACCTTGTTCCGGTAGATAAAAAGCAAGGAAACATACGCGTTTGTATGTATTTCCACAATCTGAATAAATCTTGTCCAAAGGAAAAATTCCCCACACCTTTCATTGACCAGATTGTCGATGAGTGTGCGGGAAGCGAAATATTTTCCTTTATGGATGATTTTATGGATATAATTATATTCAGATCAAGCTTGAGGATCAACATAAGATAGTGTTCATATGTCCTTGGGGGACTTTCGCATATAGGAAGGTACCTTTTCGCCTAAAAAATTCTAAAGCTACCTTCCAGCAAGCCATGTCATTCACTTTCCATGATTTGAAGCACATTGTTGAAGTGTATCTAGATGACCTCACTACTCGATCCCGCAAGAGGGTAGATCATCCAGTGCATATTAGGATTATTTTTGAAAGATGTAATTACTATCATGTTCGGTTAAATCTGAACAAGTGCATCTTCTGGTCATTATGAGGTGTATGTTGGGTTTTATAGTCTCCAACAAGGGGATCATGGTTGATCCTTTAAAGTTTGAGGCAACAGTCCAGTTACCTCCCTCGTGTAATATTTTTCAGTTACAAAGTCTTCAAGGAAAGGTTAATTTCCTTCGACACTTCATAGAAAACTATACTGACATCACCAAGGGATTTATGCACTTGTTGAAAAAATGGGTCCCTTCGTCCGGGATGAGTTCACACAACGATCCTTCGATGCGCTTAATAACGCGCTTATGTCTTCCCCTATGTTGAGTCCTTCGAACTATAGAAAGGATTTCTTGTTGTATATCATAGCAGCATAATCCACAATCGACATGGTATTGGTTCAAGAAGATTATAGCATGCAAGAGCATGTCATCTATTATCTCAGTCATGGTCTAATTGGGCCTAAACTAAATTAATCGCACGTCGAGAAGCTAGCCTTGGTAGTTTTTCATGCTGTCTAGAGATTGTGACATTACATTTTACTACGGAAAACCATTGTAGTTGAGGATGTCAATTCATTTCAATACGTCCTCACACAACGTATAATTAGGGAAGATTTGTCTACAAGTAGGATAGGGACTAGGCCAATAAGAGCATAAATGCTTTAATGGTGGCAATTGACGTTATAACAACAACAACAATACATGGAATAAAAGGAAAGAAAATTATGCAACAACTAGATATCAAGGATTAAGAACAAAAAGAATTGAGATTGGATGGATTGATCATCATTGGTGGAAATAATACAACAAGAATATAAGGAAATTATATTACTTGGTTTCATAACATGTAACACCATTAATTGCAAATCTTTGAGGACCATAAGGTGGGGAGTATATGGGTTTAAATGTATATAATATGAACCCAAGGGATATATGGGGTTAAATGTACATGTAATGGAGTAAATGTATATGTAATAGTGGTTGGCCTAATAAAGGGGTCATATGTGCAATGTATGAATAGGTATTTATATAGAGATCATGTAGTCATTATTGATGGGACATGTGATTTAGATGTATGAATGTATTGGTTATTTGGAGGAGGTTCTCTTATTATTTAAAGAGTTATTACGTAACTCATATCTCTTATCTATCTTGAAGTTGTTCTCCACACTCACATTTGGTATACATAGTGTGTATTATGGTTTCTTATGATATTTTAAGTATTTGGTGCATAATATTTATTGTTGGAGGGTATTATGGATATCACTTCAACTGTGAATTCAAACACACACGTAGATGGTTTATGGGTTTTAGTAGTTTGTTAAGGGTGTATTGATTTTATCCCAAAACTTCACCAAACTTATTTTCATCCACTCCATTCTATAATTATAGGTGACTTTCCCTACTCCTATTCATCCTCCTAGCCTAGAAATTTCTAAAATAGTTTCAAGAATATTTAACTAGGGTTCAAATATTATAAGTATGGATTTTCACGCACTACATCCCACAATAATGTTAGGTGATCCCATCTCTAATATAAAATATTGTAGTAAATCTAGCTCCTATGTTGGGTGTGCACATTAATTTATTTGTATGTTGAAAAAGTATTTTCTAAAACTTGAGCTAGGCATATATATCATTTAAAACAAATGTTGGTGATATTAGAATTTGGCTTGTGGATTCACAAGAAATATCGGCTCTCGATACCTTTAAAGGATGGGATATATTTAGCTTGTTCTGTGCCACTTTAGGTACATCCCTTTCTCTTATATTGGATTATGCCTTGTTATTTATTAAAAAATAGTTAAAATTATTATAGAAGCATAATTGTTTTTCCAATTGGCTTCTTGGTGATTTTTGTGCCTTAGATTCTAGAGTACTTGATAACTAACTTGATAACTACCATGGATTTGATTAAATATTATATACTTGCTTTCATGTCTTGTTAGGAAACACTTGTCAAAGATCTTGCTCTCTTTGTAAATCAATCTATTTGCAACCATTGAGACATTGATTGGTATGTCATTCCACCTTATTTATGATTTTCCACTAGCATGGTATTCATCCTTGAATTTGCAAATTAAATGTCTCATTTCAATGCATACTTAGGAACAATTGGTGCTATTATCCTTAAAATGTAACTAATTGTGTCTAGTCATTTTCTTCATGGCCTCATATTGCTAACAAGACTTGTATTTTTAAAAAATATTATCCACTTATAATCATATAATTCTAGTGGTGAGTTGATACAACATCTAGAGGTACACACCTTGGCTTCACTAATAACGTTCCTTTCATTTTGGTCTTTAATATAGTGTACACATGATTTTTTTTCTTTTTATTGAGAATTTTTTTATGTCTATATTGATGCCCATGTTTGGGGTATGAACTATATTGTCTTTTTAACCCAATAAAAACCAGAGATATGATATCATATCTGGATATGATAAGTCTAGGTACTCTAATTCCTATTCCTTTATGATAAATCGATTAACCAGTAATAAAAATAAGGCAAACTATTTTTGAAAGGTCACCATCCAAGTTATTAAGAGGTGGTAGATTGGTCTCACAAGAGTTATGTCAATTGAATAGGTGTGGGATATTATGATTGGTAAAATGAAATACACATTTGAAGGTCACGAAGTGCCTATCTATCTAGTGTGACTTCACTTTAGGGAGAATATGAAAGTCTTCTATAATCAAATTACCTAATTGATAAAAGAACTTGTCACTAATTATTTTATTTTGAGTAGCCTCTCTATAGGGTTGGAGGGTTTCTTTCATTGCATTCCATCCCATGCTTATATTTTGTTGGGGTTTTTCTATGCATGATTCGAATCGGATCATTATATTTTTTTTCATCTATCTTAGTATTTTATGCGTGGAGAAATTGAAGGAAACAACTTGCAAGGTCATTTTGGTGGTTGGTCCAAATTTGGAAATTTGGGTCCAAAATATTGTTTGAAATATTCCAGAGCCATTTTGAGGAATAAAAAGACACTTTTGTATGGTCCAAACCTTACTATCGACAAATATTGTATATTCTACATACCAATACCTTTCCAACGGTCCAAGAATCGACTCAAACAGAGTTCATATGTGAAAGTTATGCGTCTCGCAAGTTGACCTACCATATTGATCACCGTGATGTGAGTTGATGCCAAGTCAACCCTCATTACTTAAACGTGTGGGGATAGCCACATAGTGTATTTTCTAGAAAACTGTAGAAGTTCCATACCTGATCACTAATTCATGATTGAGGAAGTCAATACCCTAACCCTAGATGGTCATCAGGCTATGTTAAATATCGGGTCTCTAGGAGGAGAAGGGGTTCCATTCTATGTTATTGTATTTTGTTCCATAGCAGAGCAGAACAAATTGGAGTGAAAAAATTAGAGAGCATAACAAAGGGGGTTAATGTTCTATAGAAACCTAATAGGCCACGGGTCTTAGGTAACTCTATAGAGAGTGTATTCTTCTTTGTACTTGCATCATTTCCATACTAGAGAAATGAGAGCAGAGCAGCCTCATCTTCTAGTTGGGCTTTCTCCCATAAGGTTTTCCAAAAGAAAATATTTGTGTTATTTTGTGGATGGTGTGTGATTGTATTTTATTGTTCTCTATTTTCCACATTTTATCTATTTCATGCATAAGCAGAAAATCATTAGCTAAATATTATAGAATCTAAATAATTTAACCTTCATAGTGTAGATTATAGTTTTATTTATCATATATGTTGTGATGAATTGTTCCAGTGGAATATCCATGGCATTTTATAGATCATATAGGTATCAGAGCAAGTTTTATTGGGGTATTTGTGGAAAGTTGCAGGGATCCAAAAAATGGTTTAAGAAGAAAGTTGTGGAAACCTATCCATGGCAGAAAAGTTTGTTCATAACAACCCTTGAGATCCAGCGGAAGAGAGATTTGAGAGGTTGGAAGAACAGGTCAATGATATCAACCGCAATATGAATCTCCTCATGTTATCTCTAGCAAGAAATTTTGGACCATTTGGATATGATGGAGTCTCTAACTCAAAGATCAGATCGAAGGGGAAATTGGGAGATCAAGAAGACCTAGGAAAGGAGTCGCAAAAAGAACCTGAGAAAGAGCAGTCGAGTTCGAATATCATTAACCCTTTACAGTCCCTATTAAATATGGATGCAAAAGTGGACATAAATCCATACCAAGGTGATAACGATGCATTAAAACTAAATCATTGGTTGCGACAACTAGAATTTTATTTCAACATTCACCATATAGATGAGGAGTAAAAGATATCATTTTCCAGACTCAAGTTAGAGGGCCATGTTTTAACTTGGTGGAAATTCACATGGAGAAACTTAGGATAGAGGGTGATCCACCACTAAATAAGTGGGAGGATTTAAAAACCTTCATTAAGTCCCAGTTTTATCCTATTAGGTATGTACAGGACCAATGCATTCATTGGAATTACTTTAGGAAAAGGCAGGGGCAAAGTGTACAGGAGTAAACCATTGAGTTCAGAAAGATGGCCATTGTTATAACCCTAAATTGCACCACACATGCTTACCTGGCATCAAGCCAACTCATATCCCTTCCTTGCCAAAGCCATGCTAAATAAACTCTTGAAAATCCTCTTAAATCAAGTGACACACGACCTAACTCACTACTGCACGCGTTGGAACGCTGGCAGGCCTACTACTGCACGCATTGGAACGCTGGTTGGCCTACTACAGCCCGCGTTTACCTAACAAAGCACAAAAACAGGAAAGTTGCCGACGGGACAAAAAGCTATGGGTTAGTTAACTGAAACTCCCAGCCATGCATGGCCGAGAGTTCGTCCAAAACCCTAGCTCCTTCTAGCCTATAAAAGAAGGGCTAGGGGTACTATTTGGAGAGAGGAAAAATATAGCAAAGAAACTCTACCCAATTGTCGAATCCATTTTTTCCCAACCCTTTAGCCTTTCCTCAAGCCTAAGAAGAATTCAAGCAAAGTATTTGGAGGACAAAGAAGAGGAGGAGCCCAGGATCAAGATCGAGGAATGGTGGTCGGTCTCTATCGGTATTGTAAGTTGATTCATCTTGAGATTAATAAAAGAATACTTTTCTCGTCCCAATGCACGAGTGATATATATTGTATTTGATTTATGCTTAATCTCTAACCCTTAGGTAGAAAAATAGCATGCATGCGTAGTGTTTTGTCTTGATTGTAGGATTGTCTTTAGAAGGAGCAGCGAAAGCAAGCGGATAAATCTCAATGGAGGATCTACATCAAACATCAATAGAAAAAGGTTAGTAGGTATTTTCCATGCTTGTGTGTGAAAAAGGGGTTTGAGTATTGGGGTGATAGGTTAAAAGTGTTTTCTTTAAGGTCATGATCTGCGTACAAGTTCAGCCCTAGCTTGTTAGTCCGTAGGGTATTATTTCCCAACAACAGAATTGACGACTCCACTGGGGATAGTACTCTTAGGGTTTCTGGGTTTAAGAGAGGTTTTTGGGTAGTTTAAAGAAGTAGATTTTTTGTTTCTTTGTTTGATTGTTTTCTGTTAGGTCAGAGCTAGCAAGGAACCTGGTTCGTAATACCAGTTTTTCCTTGACTGTTGCTTGACATTTATTATCGGGACACATAGAGGTACACGTGGCCTGCAAAAGGCCTACACACGTGTAACCCGCGCCCTAACCTTATACAGCCCGCGTTTGAACGCTTGCTATAGAGGTTTCAGTAGCGTGTAGGACTCAGAGAGCTTAAGAGGCAGTCCCCTCTTCCCTATCAGAATCTTACATTCTCAGAGGGCTTTCTGGATCCTGTCTGGGTCTTGCTGGTTCACAGTCTTATCTCAGTCTGCTTTATTTTTTTTGTTATTTTTTGCATTTATTTTCCTTTTCTATTAAAGAAGAAGCATCCAAGCCTTCAAGAGACCCTGGTTGTCAATACCAGAGGCCTCTTCCAGGTCTGGGCTATCTGTGGATAGTTTTGTCTTGGATTTTGCACATACATGCGGCTTGTATCAGTTCAGCCCGCGGGTACCTGTGCTCTGTTATAGCTCAGCACGTGTTTGCACGTGTGCTGTTTCAGTGGCAGTCGCGGGCTTGTCAGGTTACTTTTCATTCAGGGTGGGGCAGTCATCCCCTCTTGTGGTGAGATGTTTTTCCTCTCAGGGGTTTTGAGTCTAGGGTTTCACAGTCAGTAGGTTAGGGCCTCTTATCCTTAGCCTGTTTTTTGCTTAGTTGATGTTTTGATAGAAAATACAAAAGAAAAAAATTGTTTTATGGTTTTTAGACAAGTGTTAGAATCGGTGCTTTCTTGATTGCCTTTGTGCATCTTTTCTCTGGTTCTTTGCGATCTGCACTTTAAGCCAGAATTTTATTTTATTTTCTTGGTTTTGTGCTTGTCGGCATTTTCCCTTTGTTGCTTCATTTTGCAATTAAATAAAAAAAAAATATCTCTTTTTCATTTTCTTCTTTGTTTGAAGATTGTGTTGTTGCATCAGTAGCTAGGAAGAAGTATTTTTTCATAATTTTTTTGCAGTGCATTTAGCGCATAAGTAGCTCGCAGATTTTTTTGCAGTGCATTTAGCGCATAAGTAGCTCGCAGATTGAGCGAAATTCCTTTATGTTTTTCCGTATGAAATCTTAGAAAATTCAAAAAGAAAAAGAAATCTTTCTTGGTGAAAAGTTGTTGGTTTTTGCATTTTTTGTAAAAGTTTTTGTTTCCAAGGATTTCTTATTCATTTTGCTTTGAGTCTTTACACACCATCAGTTTCACCTTCATACCTTGTGACGTAAAAAAACCCATTAAAAGCAACGCTAATTAAAATCTATTAGACTTTTTGTTTGTAGGGTTCATACACTAGCTCAAGACTAGGGCCTTGGAATAGGTTGGAGTGTAAATCCTCCAAGGCCACTCAAACCAAACATTGGAGTCTATCATAGGGAGTGTAGAAGTCTAGTTATGGAAAGTTATCCGGTACCCCCCTCTAACACAGGGGATAAACACGAGGTCGCGTAAGGAAAGGTAGCGGAGATAGCCCCTCCAAAACTGGACCAAGCGTAGTGGAGAACACATATCGAGGATTTATTGAGGGATTCCGTCGTTTGCATTTTCCATGGAGCTTCGTGGGTCTCGAATCCGTTCGAGGTCCTCAGTTGTCTTCCGGACCATTTGCTCTCAATACCCTTGACAGGTTTCAGGCTTGATACCCTGCTCATTGTGGTCTACCCGACTATCGACTGTACCCGCCTGGTGACTGTTCGCGTGCTAGCGAACTAGTTGCCAATCTTTTCTAGGGACATACACAGGTGACTGCGGGGGTATACCGCGGTACCTAGGACAGACATCGGGCCACGCTTTGCAGAGTATACCTGGAGGGTGATTCCGTATTCGAGTTGCACTTGCACCGGTAAGTTTCTCTAGTGTTGGTTGTTGTAACTGTTCTTCAAAATAGTTAGTGATTGCTTGTCTTATCTCATAGGGGCTTCTTTTAGTGTGTGTTACTGTTTGTTCATGTAGAATACCTTAGCGTGTCATGAATCTTCTCACACAGTGGAGGATTCAGAGCTCCGCCGATCATGAAGGCTTCTGGGCCTGCCGCCAGTTATCCTGGAGCCACCCCTGCCACCATTAAGGCGGAAGCTAGACCAACAAGGGTCTTTCGAAGCAACCGGGTTACCAACCATTGAGCCCGAACAACTCCCAGAGGAATCGACCGCCAATCTTGGATTGGTTGAAACCTCAACCACTGATACTTGGCCGCAAGTGATTGTGCCAATTCAATTTTATGAACGCCTGTCAGTGCCTCACACAGCTATGGCAACAAACGTTGTTACTTCCTCTGGGAATTCTTCCATTCCCATCACCGTTGCTACCACAGGAGAAGCTTCTCCTAACTTTCCTTTGTCGGCGGTTCGGGCCACCATGGTCTCGGCCGCAACTACGTCGCACAGTGGACCGACCCCATCTATCGCGGCGGCCACACCTCCCTTCACACCTAATGCGACAGGCCCTCCGTTTTCATACGGTATGCCTAGTTCAGGTACAAGTCCTGCACTCACTCACTCCACTTTACAGACTTTGGGTCTGGGGGCAGGGAGCTCTAACGCTCCTCTACAAGGTCAACTTGGGGGCATTCCTGTTCCTTTCAATTCTTTTCCTTACGCTGGAGGTCATATCTCTCCTTCGTCCCCTTCGCTTGGTGGTCCACATCAGCAGTCCGTCGGGCAGCCTGCACACACGAGTTCATTTGGAGTCGGGAGTCAAGGAACACCTGCGCAAACTCAGCCGGTAGGTTCGTCACCGTTTGTTTGGAATGGGACGTTTGGTAACAACACTTTCGCATCCACTGCTTTCCCATATGGGGGCACACCCATTTTTGGACAGTCTACTCCGGCATAGGGTACTATTCCTGCGTTGGGGGCACATATACCAGGACCTTGGAACTGAGGACAAGGATTCGTTCCTTCCTCTGGAATGACGTTATGGGGTAATTATTTCCACAGTCAATGGAACCCCGGACAGACTTCTATGCCTCTTCCATCAGGACCGGCATGGAGTAATCCTTCCCAAATTCCATCAAACATGATGAATGCCCAACATCCTATGTCCTTTATGGGGAATCAACCAATGATGTCTCCACAGATACAAAACCCTTACGCTGGTTAGGGCCATGGTTTCTACCAGAATCCGGGCCAGTAGCCAAACTTTTCCTGGCAAAATGGTGCCAGTCAAACTCCAGGACCCTTCTTTCCAAGCTATCAGCAGCAACCCAAACTACCATTCCTGGCGACATTGCACTTGCCAGATTTGACACGGTTGTTAAATGATCATATTTGTCACGATCCACGTTGGCCTCCTATGCCAACAAAGTTGCCTTCAGACATTCCAAAGTTCGAGGCCAAGCCTAACGAAGATCTAGGTGATCACGTGACTACTTTCCATCTCTGGTGTTCATCTAACTCACTGAAAGATGACTCCGTCCAGTTGCGATTGTTTCAACGCACTCTTATCAGGAGTGCTGCGAAATGGTACATCGAGCTTGATCGCTCACGATATTCTTCTTTTGGCGAACTGTCGATGGCCTTCCTAAACCATTTCCAGTTACCTATGAGATACAACGTTGGCACAGAGCTGCTGGCCAATTTCGAGCAGACGACAGCGGACCATATCTCTGATCATATCCGAGAGTGGGGACGCCGAAAGAGTCTAATCAAAGTACCAGTTCCACCAGCATTCCTGCTTGAGTGGTTCCTTAAGTCTTTAGTACCTCAATTATCCAAAGACGTCGCAACTTCTGGGGTTTTCTCCGAAGAAGATGCCATCATGAGGGATCAACAGTTTGAGCTTATCTATTCTCAGTCTGGTCTATTGTACAACATCCTGTCGGATGCACCATGATCGATACTGGACAAAACTAGACAGAGAGTCGGACCACATGCCGATGGCATCGTTGGCTCGGCACAAACCAAGCCCGCTCAGCAATTGACAAAACAATTGCAACAGTTATCTATACAACACTCAGCGGCCAGCCAGACTACTTCTTTGGCTGCTCCTCCTACCCAAACGTCGGAAGTACACTCCATACAGACGACTAACCCGAAGGCCACCCAGCAGCCTGAAGGGAAGAAAAAACAATGCAAGAAGGGTAAGGGGGATAAGAAACCCACTGATAATGTTGGCGAGGGCACTACGGAAAAATGCAAGGCGAGGTATCCGTGCAACTTGTGTGCGAAAGACCACCCGACCCATCTATGTCCTAGACTTGCGGAGGCCCAGAAGTTTGTCACACAGCAACAACAAGTCGTGTTGACTAATCCCTTTCAGCATGGGCAAAATTTAACTCAAGCCTCTGCAAGTGCCGAAGGGGGCAGCCAGGAAACCTGCCCTCCTCCAAATAATTCCTCTTCCGCAAACGTATATATGGTTAGGGGTGATGCTTTAATAACGACTAGAGCGCACGACTATAATAAACCAAGCACCTCTGAGAAGGGCAAAGAAGTCGAACTCCCATATCTTCCTCTACAGATTGAGAAGACATTGGGAGAAACGATGACGCGCATTCTGAAAGGTGTGTTTAAGAAAGCTTCTCACAATCCAAATGCAAGGGCCGCCCAGAACTACTCTGTGGTGGAAGATTTATCCCAAACCCCTTGTGCTATGTCCACTTTGGAGGTCCTCCAAAGTTTCCCTGCTTAGAGAAAAGCTTTGTTGGCTGCTTTAGGCTCTACTGAGACTTATAACCCAGGTACCATCATGTTAGATACGGCTGACTTGAAACCTTGTTTTCCTTACCACGTCGCATTTCAGATAGTAGTGGCTAATCCCACGAAAACTTTTACATGGAATATCTTCCGCACGGTGGTCGACGAGGGCGCTTCGACTTGCGTTATGTCGTTAGCATGCTAGAAATCCATTGGTCAGCCTGAGTTGTCTCCATCACCTACTCTCCTCACTGCGTTCGACGGTCGCTCTTTCCAACCATATGGCATCATTCCTTCTTTCCCTGTGCAGTTAGGGGGAAAGACCGTGTGCGTCGAAGTAGAGGTAGTCGATGCCCCCCTCGACTACAATCTCTTGTTAGGTCGTAGTTGGACGTATGCTATGCAAGCGGTGGTCGCTACAGTTTTCTGAGTCTTATTGTTTCCACATGAAGGTCAGATAGTGACCATTGATCAATTGTCCTTCTCTAGACCTGACCCGGCTTTGGGGGCATCCACGGTTCCCATGATAGATAATCCTCAAGCCGGTGTCGTTAACGTAGGATTTGGTTTATGCCCATCTTTGATGGGTACTTTTGATTACCCACCTCCTCATGGCGATGTCAAGTTCATATAGAATCACCACAAGGCTGAGATTTTTCACGTCTCGTCGTTCCACATGACTTAATTTCAGGATCCATGGATTCTTCCTTCCCCGTCAGCCACGATGGATGAGACAGGGCACGCTGGCATGTCCATGCCCTTATCGGCCGCTGAAGTAGTGTACTCTTTAGTCCAGCAAACTTCAGCTACTCCTAATCTGACTCCCGCACAAGAGTTGGATCCACTTCCAGAGCCTATTTGGGCTCAAGGTTCTTTTTCTACCACCGATTCGTTAGACTTAGTCTTGCCTTACGACGAAGCAGTAATCGAAGCAATGACTAGTCTAGACAAACCTTGGGAAGATCTTCATCACAAATCATATTTCCTCCCAGAGTTACACCGAATCGAGGCAGGAGAATTCACTATCACCATGACGGGAGATCAGTCGTGTCCTATTAACCTCTTAGCTACACAGGAAATTCATGCTGAGGGGAATATGGCGACTATCGCTGAAACCATACCTGTTAACATCCCACGAAACCCTGGCGTCATGGAGAATGTCTTCGTCGGAGCGGATTACTCCCCCGAAGAGGTTCAAATTTACACAGATCTTTTCAAATAATTCCGCGACATTTTTGCCTGGTCTTATGAGGAAATGCCAGGCATCGACCCACAGAGAGTCTATCATGAGATAACTTTGTTCTTTTTCAAGCTCACTTTGAGATCCGAAAACAACATCCAGCGAGACTGCATTTATGCTTTTCGATCTCGTCCGGATTAACTGAGAAAAGTAACCATCATGGAGTCTCCTTTAAGCCCTTTTCAGACTCCTTAAAGATGAAAAGATTGTCGAGTGACCTTGTTTCTTCACACTTGTTAAATTGGTCTAGAAGAACGTTCCTTAAACGGGTCTTCTTTTAAGCCCTTTTCAGACCCTCCAAACATGAAAATATTGCCGAGCGATCTTGTGACCCTTCATGCTCGTTAAACTGAAATTTGAAGTCACGTCTATCCGACAGTAGTTTACCCCTTTTTCGGTCCGGATGGTCAACTATACGAACAAAGGAATACTCTATTGAATGTCCATTCTTTAGAAGAGTATCCTCAGGTAAGATTTTATTCCTTTTTCGGGCCTGAGGGACTAAATTTACGAAAAAGAAA